>WBZZ01000735.1:185000-190000 GCA_019918135.1 Paulinella micropora
CTCACCCCAGCCCCCCCCCCCCCCCCCCCCCCCCCCCCCCCCCCCCTCGCCACACATACGTCACGCACTATATATATGTATATATATATATATATCTGTGTATCTATCTATTCAGGACGGGCAGTTACTACATTTTGCGGAGGAGCCACATACTCCTGGTATCTTACTTTCTTATCTATCTGTCTATCTATCTATGTTATCTATCCATCTGTCTTTGTTATCTATCTATTTATCTATCTATCTATCTATCTATCTATCTATGTTATCTATCCATCTGTCTTTGTTCTCTATCTATCTATCTACTGTCTATCTATCAAATCCATCTATCTTATCTTATCTATCTATCTATCTGTCTATCTATCTATCTATATCTATCTATCTATCTACCTACCTATCTACATTGCCTTTTTCTTCAACGACCTACCTCCTCTTCTTTTTTCCAGAACAGTCTACCCGTGATTCCCATCCCGGACACATGCACAGTACAGAAATTGCTGTTTGATGTGAAACTGCGCTCCTTCGCAAGGACTACATTCCTTTTGCGATATCTCATCTACCTATCTTATCTATCTATCTTATCTATCTTTTTTTCCTCACCTATCTGTCTATCCATCTAGGCGTGAACAGCTCCAAGAACAACAACGTCTATCTATCTATCTATCTATCTACCTACCTACCTACCCTACCCTACCTAACTACTTACATGCCTATCTACCAATCTACCTATCTTATCTATCTCGTCTATCTATCGATCTAGGCTTGAACGGGGCCTCAAAACGGAACAGCTCCAAGAATAACACACCTCTCACCAACACCACCAACACGCCTCACACCAACTCGCGGAACGGCTTCGAGAACAAACATACGCCAGGCACCGGGCAGGTCTGTCTGTCTGTCTGTATGTGTGTAGGTATGTATGTATGTATGTATGTAAAAAGACCTGCGACCGGGCCAGTATGGATGTATGTATGTAGGTATGGATGTATGTATGTATATATGTATGTGCGTGTGTATGTATGTGTGTATGTATAAATGTTTGTATGGTCCTAGTTTACGACTTGTCACGTTTGATTTGTACATATTTATATTATGTATGTATGTATGAAAATGCGTAAATATGTGTTGTTGTTTTTTTTTTTTTTTTTTTTTTTTTTTTTTTTTTTTTTTTTTTTTTTTTTTTTTTTTTTTTTTTTTTTTTTTTTTTTTTTTTTTGCTGTTGTTGTTAGGCTAACAAGAGCACACCCAACAACACGCCAATCATCTCCTTCGAAAACAAGCACACTCCAGGTACTGTATGCTGCATATATATATATACCCAACATCTTCGAAAACAACAAGCATACTCCAGGTATGTATGCTGCATATATAGATAGATAGATAGATAGATAGATAGATAGATAGATAGATAGATAGATAGATAGATAGATGTACATAGGGAGTGGTTCAACCAATGCCAACATCCACAACATGTTGTATGTATGTATGTATGCATGAAAGCATGCGGACAGTCCAGGTATGTATGTTTGTATGTAGGCACGGGCAACCAGAGCAACGCCAGCACTCCAGCCAACAAGACTAACAACATCCCAAACATTTCCTTTGAGAACAAGCACACGGACACGCCGGGGACGACTTCTTCCGCAAACAAGACCAACCATTCCAACAACACCCCGAACATTTCCTTCGAGAACAAACACACCCCAGGCACTGGCCTAAGCAACCAGAGCAAGACCCCGAATACGTCAAACATGTCGTTCGAGAACCATGTAGACAATAGCAAGGACACCCCGGGATTGAATGACAGCGGCCAGACACAGACACCTCGCGATTCCACGGGGGCGAAACATCAAACCGCCAACAGGTGTCGAGAGAAACAGTAAATTTTTTTTTTTTTTTTTTTTTTTTTTTTTTTTTTTTTTTTTTTTTTTTTTTTTTTTTTTTTTTTTTTTTTTTTGCACGGAACCGCATGGATGGATAGATAGATAGATAGATCGGATCTCGGCTATGTTATATGCTATGCTAGGCGATGTATGTATGTATGTTACGCGTGTATTTTTATGTATGAATGTTATGTTATGTTATGTGTGTTCTTGTTGGGTAGATGGAGAGATAGATTGATAGATTAGATTAGAGGAGAGGAGAGGATAGATAGATAGATAGATAGATAATTAGATAGATAAATAGATAGATAAATAGATAGATAGATTAGATAGATAGATAGATAGATAGACAGGGGTCCCTATCCACTGGTATACATACACACGCACATACGTTATGCACCAAGACATGTGTGTGAGCTATGTCCCCTGCGTGTTGTGTGTGTGGTCTGTCTGCCTGCCTGCCTGCCACAGCAACGACAAAGCTCAGCAGAACACACCTTCCACCCTGTTTGAGAATGGTATGGCCGTGGTGTCGCCTGAGTCGGGGCCTGCCTTCGCCAAAGGGAACGGGGAGAACGGTGATCTATATTTATATTTATATCTATATCTATATTCGCCAAAGGGGACGGGGATAACGGTGATCTATATCTATATACATAACATACATACATACATACGCCAATGATGTGCAAGGAAACAGGACAAGTCTAGGCTGTGGTTTGCATCGCTTTCGTCCTCACTGACTACTTCTTCATTACTTCCTACACATGCATGTATGTAATGTCTTGCGGACACATAGCTTGTCGCTGCGTATGTATCTTCTATATCTATTTCTTTATCTTTTTCTATCTATATCTGGATCTATAGGTGGTGGTATCCCGTTGCCTCCGCTTCGTCGCGAGTCGATACCGTTGCCACCACCTCCACTACCCGACGAAGAGGAAGAAACTCGCAAAGTCCCCACACCTCAGGTGGGATAGAAAGAAGAAGAATAATGCCACCACCCGACGGCGACGAGGAAGAAACTCGCAAAGTCCCCACACCTCCGGTGGTGATAGAAAGCAGAAGAAGAAGAAGTCCCCACACCTCCGTTGTGATAGAAAAAATGATGATGATGATGATGATGATAAAAATAATAATAATAATAATAATAATAATAATAATAGTGTATCTCCTGCCAATTGCTGAGCCAAAAGGCCATGTGCATCCAGTCCTCCATTCCATAAGGAAAGTCTCCACACCAATCGGTGGAATAAAGGAAGTGACGGCATAGAACATTACTCTAGGAGCTTTATACCAATCAGCCCATGGAAAGGACCGATGGCCTATGTACTCCCTAATAATAATAATAATAATAATAATAATAGTGCTTCTCTGTCAATGGCTGATGCAAATCTGCACATGCGCCTCCATCGTCTCACCCGTGAGGGGAGTACGAAGAATTGACGATAGGCTCTAATGACACCCCCGCACGGGCAGTTCCGACACTTCCAGACGGACCGGTATGTTCAATGAAAATACTGGTGGCACCGACGGGAATGGAACTGGCGACAGGGCCCAGATGGTAGAACTTGACCACTGGGCTATCACGGTGTCCAATAATAATAATATAATAATAATAATAATAATACTATATCTGAGGCGTACTGATGCAGCTAATGGCATATCCTCAACGGACATAAGCCTCCGATACCATTGTTGTTCGAGGTCCTCCACCCCCCCGTGTCATTCTCTCGCCTGATGATCGGGGCCACCGATGGAGCTCCTGAGGGCAAGACTGCACTAAGCCGAGGTTATTCCGCAGTCCCAGCAACCTCTTGCAAGACGTCACCGAATGTGCAAGTGCATACACCAAGCGCGGTTGCTAGAGCTGCCTCGAAACCCCACCCATAACAATCTGGTGTCTGCTGGGTCCTGGGCTATCAACCAGCATATGCGGAGTTTAAGATCTTTTACGCGCGCAACGACCCTCCTCCCCAGCATCTACCACCAAAGGGTTATGAGTTGGCGTCACAGTTTAACGCCTTGAGGCCATTGGGCTGGAACTCTGTTTAGCAAGTGTGACTAGGTTTTTTCATCGGGATTTCCTTCAAATATGTCACAGTCAACACTCCAAGGAATAATAATAATAATAATGGTAATAATAATAATGCACCTATCCATATATACATAAATACATACATACGTAGGAGAAGAAGTACCAGTCGAAGCCATCCTCCCGTAACCCCTCGAGGCAGCAATCTGCGAGGTTGCTCTCTCTCTCTCTCTCTCTCTCTCTCTCTCCTGCTCCTCCGCCTCCTCCTCCCGTAACCCCTCGAGGAAGCAATCTGCTAGGTTGCTCTCTCTCTCTCTCTCTCTCTCTCTCTCTCTCTCCTGCTCCTCCTCCTCCCGTAACCCCTCGAGGCAGCAATCTGCTTGGTTGCTCTCTCTCTCTCTCTCTCTCCTGCTCCTCCTCCTCCCGTAACCCCTCGAGGCAGCAATCTGCTAGGTTGCTCTCTCTCTCTCTCTCTCTCTCTCTCTCTCTCCTGCTCCTCCCGTAACCCCTCGAGGCAGCAATCTGCTAGGTTGCTCTCTCTCTCTCTCTCTCTCTCTCTCTCCTGCTCCTCCTCCTCCCGTAACCCCTCGAGGCAGCAATCTGCTAGGTTGCTCTCTCTCTCTCTCTCCTGCTCCTCCTCCCCTCGAGGCAGCAATCTGCTACGTTGCTCTCTCTCTCTCTCTCTCTCTCTCTCTCTCTCCTGCTCCTCCTCCTCCTCCCGTAACCCCTCGAGGCAACAATCCACTAGGTTGCTCTCTCTCTCTCTCTCTCTGTCTCTCTCTCTCTCTCTCTCCTCTGTATCTATGTCGGCTAAATCAACACACTTACATGATATACACTTTGTTTATTGTATTGATATTTTAATTATTTGCTTTGTTTTTTTATATTTGACAATTTATTCTTCGTTTCTAAATACGGGGTGGTAATTCATTTTTCGTTTATTATTATTATTATTAAGGGGGACGTAATAATGATGATGATGACAATAATAATAATAATAATTTATTTATTTGCTTGGTGTATTTATGTTGGGTGTCAGTGCGCAAGGTTCAAGGGAGGACTAAGAAGAAGAAGAAATGATAATA
>WBZZ01000735.1:195000-200000 GCA_019918135.1 Paulinella micropora
GCCACAAATTTGACGTGTTTTTGCGGGCTTGCCACAAATTTGGCGTGTTTTGCGGGCGAGTCCGCAAAGCACGTCAAATTTGGCGCGCCGTATATCTAGTTTTTATCGGTAACCTAACCATATTCTCTGGAGGTGACCGATAATAGTATATTATGCGGCTAGCCACAAATTTGACGTGTTTTGCGGGCGAGCCGGGCCGGCGAGCCCGCAGAACAAGTCAAATTTGGCGCGCCGCGTATGTAGTTTTATCGGGAACCTGACCACATTTTGTGGAGGTGATCGATAAATTTCATGGCCAGCCCAAACACTTGAGGTCAAGCGGGGTCGGCGTGAGCCCTCTCTCTCACTGAAGCATGTACTACACTACCCGGATTTCCCGGTTGCTGGGGCCGATTTCTGGGGTTTGCTTCCCCTGAAAAGCCTGGCCTGTGGTGCCACTTGACCCAAAAATTGCTTCCCCTGAAAAGCCTGGCCTGTGGTGCCACTTGACCAGAAATTGGCCCTAAAAAGCCTGGCCTGTGGTGCCACTTGACCCAGAAATTGACACCGGAAAACCGGGAAATCTGGTGGGTGGTGGTGTTGTAGAATGACTCTCTGAGTCTCAACACGGCCACGGTGCATCTATCTATCTATCTATCTAATCTATGTCTCAATCCACTTAGGCATCTTTGTAGTAATATTTTCCTTTCTATCTATCTATCTATCACTGCCAAAGTGTGCTGCAAGTACCGACACAGAATACATACAAAACATATAATACATATATATATATACATTTTATTCCAGTCCATTCCATTCCATACGTAAATTCCAGTCCATTCCATTCCATACGTAAATACATACATATATATATATATATATATATACATTTTATTCCAGTCCATTCCATTCCATGCGTCAATGCATACATACATACATACATACAAAACATAGGGGGTGGCTGGCAAAAGAGATATTTCGTCTTAAACGAACACGGCGTTTTCTATCTAAAGGTGTGTATGTATGTATGTATGCGTATGGATGGATGGATGGATGTACGTATGTATATATGGATTCATGAATGTATGTATGAGTGTATGTATTAATGTATGGAATGGAATTATGTATAGAACCACTTGTCCTTCTGGAACGGGGATGTATGTATGGAATGAAATGTGTGTATAGAACCACTTGACCTTCTGGAACGGGGGTGTATGTATGTATGGAATGGAATGCAATGCAAGGGAATGGAATGGAATTTACGCATGGATGTATGTATGTATGGAATAGAATGGAATGCAATGCAATTCCATGCAAATGCAATGGAATGGAATGGAATGGAATTTACGCATGGGTGTATGTATGGAACGGAATGGAATGGAATGGAATTTACGCATGGATGTATGTATGGAATGGGAATGGAATTTACGCATGGATGTATGTATGTATGTGTGGAATGGAATGGAATGTGTGCATAGAATTTCTTGTCCTTTGGAACGGGGATGTATGTATGTATTTACGTATTTACGTATGGAACGGAATGGAATGGAATAAAATGTATGTATATTTAGAACCATTTGTCTTTCTGGAACGGCGAGCTGCCTCTGGCACTTATTCCCATCTACGGTACATCTATCTATCTCATCTATCCACCTACCTACCTACCTCCTTACCTATCTTTCAACATACCTATCTATCTATCTCATCTACCTACCTACCTACCTACCTACCTACCTACCTATCTATCTATCTGTCTGTCTATCTATCTATCTATCTATCTATATACCTACCTACCTATCTGTCTATCTATCTATCTAGGCATCATCTACACGCATAAGGTGCGACCCGCATCTATCTATCTATCTACCTACCTATCTATCTATCTATTTATCTACCTACCTACCTATATTTCTACATACATACCCTATCTATCTATCTATCTACCTATATTTCTATCTATCTATCTATCTACCTACCTACCTACCTACCTACCTATATATCTACATATCTATCTATCTATCTATCTACCTACCTACCTACCTACCTATATTTCTACATATCTATCTATCTACCTACCTACCTACCTACCTATCTATCTATCTATCTGTCTGTCTATCTATCTATCTATCCATCTATCTAGGCATCATCTACACGCATAAGGTGCGGCCCGGCGCGACCAGGGAGGTGATCTATCTATCTATCTACCTACCTACCTACCTATCTATTTATCTATCGATCCAACGATCGATCCATCGATCGATCTACCTACCTATCTATCTATTTATCTGTCTATCTAGGCGTCCGCCAAGCTCGGCAGATTCAACATGGTTTGTGACCTTTCTCTCTCTCTCTCTCTCTCTCTCTCTCTCTCTCTCTCTCTCTCTCGTTGTCAGAGCTTTTTGCTATTCCTACCTAACATACATACATATACATACTACATACATACATACATACATACATACATAGGTGGTAGGGGAGAGCAGTACACAACGGATATTCAAGCTGCGAGCCAGCAACGATGGTAGATAGATAGATAGATAGATAGATAGATAGATAGATAGATAGATAGATAGATAGATACAAACACATACATACATACATAGGTGAGGCCACACAGTGGGTTGAGGCATTGGAAGCATTGCGACTACGTAAGAACAGCCAGGTACGTGCTGACTTGCTGACTTACCTTCTTAACTTATTTACGCGTCAGAACTTGCTTTCTTGCTTGCTTGCCTTGCCTCGCCTCGCCTTGCCTTGCCTTGCCTTGCCTTGCTGGTTTGTTTGCTTACTACTTACTTACCTACTTACTTACATAGGCTCTGCGTCGAGACTCCACTGGCTCCAAGTCCTCCGAGTTGTCTCCTAACGGTGAGACAGATGATTCCAAGAAGGTCTGTCACTTATCATTATCGTTATAATTATCATTATTATCTATGACCTGATGCGATCGGGGTGCCCAGCGCCCGTGTTCCACAGTACATCATTATCATTATTGTCACTTTATTATTAAAGTTATATTTTCTCGAATATACGGAAGAGACAGGCGATTAGAAGATGATGTAAGTGTGTTAACATTTTTTAAAGTGGTTTTTTTTGCATAGTCCCCTACTAGATGATACATACATACATACGTACGTACATACATACATACATACATACATACACGCAGGTATTTTCATACATACATACATACATGCACGAGGTTGAGTTATGTTACTGTAATATAATGTAATGTAATGTTACATATTCAAAACTAATTCAAATGCATCTCTTGTATGGTCTAGTGTGCGTCAATACAGAAAAAGAACATGACTCCATTTTACATACATACATACCATTCATACAAACATACATACACACACATAGGGCAACCAGGCTGGATTTAACATTTCGGCGACCTAGCCGATCCCAATTACATACATAGATACATACATACATACATACACATAGCGCAACCCAGGCTGGATTTTGCATACATACATACATGCATACATATACCTAGCGCGACTTGGCCGATCCCGATTTCATACATACATTGCATACATATATTACATACATACTTATATACTTACATTACATACATGCATACATACATACAGGTGTTCTTCGACTTGAACATGGAAGGGGAGTTTTGGAAGCACATATTATATACATACATACTTATATACATACATTACATACATGCATACATACAGGTGTTCTTCGACCTGAACATGGAAGGGGAGTTTTGGAAGCACATACATACATACATACATTGCATACATATATTACATACATACATACTTATATACTTATATTACATACATGCATACATACATACAGGTGTTCTTCGATTTGAACATGGAAGGGGAGTTTTGGAAGCATATATTATATACATACATACTTATATACTTACATT
Source organism: Paulinella micropora (assembly GCA_019918135.1). Taxonomy (NCBI): domain Eukaryota; phylum Cercozoa; class Imbricatea; order Euglyphida; family Paulinellidae; genus Paulinella; species Paulinella micropora. The sequence goes on from WBZZ01000735.1 coordinate 198,878, forward strand.
ACATACATACATACAGGTGTTCTTCGACTTGAACATGGAAGGGGAGTTTTGGAAGCATATATTATATACATACATACTTATATACTTACATTACATACATACATGCATGCATACATACATACATACATACATACAGGTGTTCTTCGACTTGAACATGGAAGGGGAGTTTTGGAAGCATATATTATATACACACATACTTGTATACTTACATGACATACATACATACAGGTGTTCTTCGACTTGAACATGGAAGGGGAGTTTTGGAAGCATATATTATATAATACATACTTATATACATACATTACATACATACATACTTACATTACATACATACATACAGGTGTTCTTCGATTTGAACATGGAAGGGGAGTTTTGGAAGAGACCGGAGAACATCCAGAAGTACTTCACCTCCATGAATAAGGTATGATTATTATTTATTATTATTATTATTATTATTATTATTATTATTATTATTATTATTATTATTATTATTATTATTATTATTGGACCGTGATAGCCCAGTGGTCAAGTTCGACCATCTGGGCCCTGTCGCCAGTTCGATTCCCGTCGGTGCCACCAGTATTTTCATTGAACATACCGGTCCGTCTGGAAGTGTTGGAACTGCCCTTGCGGGGGTGTCATTAGAGCCTATCGTCATTCTTCGTACTCCCCTCACGGGTGAGACGATGGAGGCGCATGTGCAGATTTGCATCAGCCATTGACAGAGAAGCACTATTATTATTATTATTATTATTTTTTTTTTTTTTTTCTTTTTTTTGTTATTATGATTATTATTATTATTATTATCATCATCATCATCAGGGAGTACATAGGCCATTGGTCCTTTTCAATGGGCTGATTGGTATAAAGCTCCTAGAGTAATGTTCTATGCCGTCACTTCCTTTATTCCACCGATTGGTGTGGAGACTTTCCTTATGGAATGGAGGACTGGATGCAAATGGCCTTTTGGCTCAGCAATTGGCAGGAGATACATTATTATTATCATCATTATTATTATTATTATCAAGGTGGGAGAGGACGCCGGCAGCGGTGGAAAGACTCAGAACCGGAAGGTCCTTATCATTATTATTATTGTTATTATTATTATTATTATTATTATTAT
>WBZZ01000735.1:205000-229424 GCA_019918135.1 Paulinella micropora
ATCTATGTATTAATACTTCTCAACCACCCTCTCGAAGCAACCCACATGCCAACGCAGGTATGCATGTGTGTAAATGTATATTTGTATTACTTCTCAAACGCCCTCTCGACGCAACTCGCACGCTAATCTACGTATGTATGTATATATGTATGTACGTATGTAACTCCCATGCTAACCCTGGTATGCATGTATGTAAAATATGATGTGATATGTATATATATATATATATATTTATATTTATATTTATATTTATATTATATATATGTATGAATACTTCTCAACCGCGCTCTCGACGCAACTCACATGCCAACCCAGGTGTGTATGTATGTATGTGTATGTAAATGTAGCTTACAAAGGAGACGGCGGTAATGGCAGTGCGACTATCGGCGATGACATCACCATCGCGGGAAAGAACGAAACAAGAACTACTACCACTACTGTGAGTATAGATCAGGCAGCTGCTGCAGGGAAACAGGATGAGAGCTACCAGGAAGAGATGGTGAAGAAAAGAAACTCCCTGTCGAGGTAGGATTCTCTTGTCTCTCTCTCTCTCTCTCTCTCTCTCTCTCTCGTCGGGTACGATTCTCCTGTGTGTGTGTGTGTGTCTCTCTCTCTCTCTATATATATATATATATATATATAGATTTACCTATCTATCTATCTTACACCCCCCCCCCCCCCCCACCCCCCCCTCTCTCTCTCTCTCTCTCTCTCAGCATTCTCTTTCCACCCATTCACACGGCGTGCATGCACAGGTCCGAGTCCGCGAAAAAAGACGAAGACGACGACACACCTGGGCCCGCTTTGAGAAGAGTATCTGGCAAAAGGCTGGGCAAGCTGGAGGAAGGACCCTCCACGCATGAGCTAAAACCGCGCTTTGTTTTGTCTAACTCCGGCAGGTCTATCTATCTATCTATCTATCTCATCTGTTGAAAACTTCATTCTTGTTATTATTTTTGTTATTATTATTATTATTATTATTATTATTGTTTGTTTGTTTTGTTTGTTTTGCTTTATTACTTAACTCGTTTCTTTATTTCATTCTTTATACATATATATGTATATATATATGTATGTATGTATGTATGTATGTATGTGTGTGTGTGTGCATATATATATATATATATATATATATATATATATAATTCATTTATTTATTTGCATTTCATGTATTTTCCACCTGCTTACAGGCAAACGTTTACTTACTCGCCTCTGAAGAAAGGCCAGGACCTGCTGCGTCAGGGAGTGACAAAGTCACCGGCCGACAACCTGGGTTTGGTCTACCTGCAGGTAGAAGAGAGAGTGAGAGAGAGGAGGGGGCGACAGCCGATAACCTCGGCTTGGTCGCCCTGCAGGTGAGAGAGAGGGTGTGTGTGTGTGTGTTGGGGGGGGGGGGGGGGGGGGGGCACCAGTCGATAACCTAGGCTTGGTCTATCTGCAGGTAAGAGAGAGAGAGAGAGGCAAGGAGTGACTAAGTCACCGGCCGAAAACCTCGGCTTGGTCTATCTGCAGGTAAGAGAGAGAGGGGGGGGCTAAGTCTCAAGCCGATAACCTCGACTTGGTCTATCTGCAGGTGTGTGTGTGTGAGAGAGAGGCAGAGAGTGACTAATTCTCAAGCCGATGACCTCGATGTGGTCTATCTGCAGGTGTGTGTGTGTGAGAGAGAGAGAGAGAGGCAGAGAGTGACGACTTGGTCTATCTGCAGGTCACTGCACTAACCTATCCGCCTCTCTCTCTCTCTCTCTCTCTCTCTCTCTCTCCACCTACGACTGGTCTATGTTTACAGGCCCAGCGCTAGCCTCTGTTGTATGTACATATGCATCATACATATACATCCATAAAAACACGCGAACACATGCATATCAATCTCTACAGGCGGTCACCGTGTTGTCGTGTCTGACTAACAACTCCATCGGAGGTATGCTGTATGCGTCATGTATGCCGTGTATGTTATGTATGTTATATGTTATGATTTTTTAATGTATGTTATGTACGTTCGTTATGTGTGTTTAGATTATGTATGTTATGTGTGTTTAAGTTATGTATGTTATGCATGTTATGTGTTTGTATGTCATGCAGCTCGCTTCTTCGTTCTCTCTCTCTCTCTCTCTCTCTCTCTCTCTGTGTGTGTTTTGTATATCATTGTAGCTCGATTCTTCGTACGTCGTGCGCTGGTCAAGACGGCCAGTAAGGTTACGCATCTCTCTCTCTCTCTCTCTCTCTCTCTCTCTTTCGTCGGCCTCCTTGACAATAGGCCAACTCCCAGTTGTTGTTCCATTCTGCTAGCTTTTCTTCCACGTCGTTCCCTAAGTGACCATGCTTCTCGTGAAGCAAACGTGTGTCCACTAAGCACAAGGGAAATATTTCGGGCCATCGCAAATTTTGGGGAGAGAGAGAGAGAAGAAGAAGAAGAAGAAAGAAAAAAAAAACCGGATCTTGCGGTGAAAGACCAGGGAAGAATATCGGTCAACCAAATTTTTGTGCCAAAACAACGTATTCTGTGGTGAAGAATTACTGGCCGAAATTTTTTTTCACTTGTCCTTATTATCCTCTCCTTATATACCTTGCTGTAGCTTGAAATACATGCATACATACATACCTTGCTGTAGCTTGAAATACGTGCGTACATACATACTTGGCCTTGGTGGTAGGCACTGAGACAAGCTACGCAAATACGTACATACATACATACATACATAGGCACTGAGACAAGCTACGCAAATCCCAGACACCGACAAGGTTATTATTTATGTATCTGTATCCATGTATGTATGCATGTACGTAGGTGTGTATGTATGTTATGTATGTATGTATGTTATATTATTATGTATGTATGTATGTATGTTATGTTATGTTATGTTATGTATGTATGTATATGTGTGTATGTATGTATGTATGCATGTATGTATGTATGTATGTATGTATGTAGGCTGCCTTGAGCGAGGCGGCTATGATCCTCCTCGACACAGTGGGGGCTTGCGCAGAGGGCAAGGTCGAGGACATGGACAGGTCCGTCAAAGGCGGCGGCAGGCAGCAAGGCAGCATGGCGCGTGCCATGATCGGCTACAGCACCGTCCAGGAGATCGCGCTGTTGTGCCATACCTTCCCTACAGCTAATGTCCTCAACGCTGCTGCACGTGCCCTGTATTTTCTCCGAGCCGCCACGGAGGATCCAGAGGATTTACCTGAGCGGTCGCACCATGTGCCCTCGTACGCCACTCTCTTGGCCAACTCCACGCGGGATAGCCGACACGCCAGTGTGGTGTTGACGCAGCTGGTCACGGCCAAGCATGGCCTGTCTGTCCTCTCGGCCATGCTGCGCCAGCCAACCATCTTCAGCTTCAGCTGCACCTTGCTCTGGGCTCTGGACTGGCCCCACCTGGAGAAAGTCGGCATTTGGGGCAGCGATGGCGACGAATCTCTGGACAGCTCCACACACTCCAACTCCGCCCTGCCCTCTGCGCAATTGCTGGGCTTTGTATCCCCCGCCGCCCCCGCAACCAGTCAGAACGCAAATCCCTCGTTCGTGTCGCCTCACCCTCCCGCCTTCGTCTCTCCCATCCCTCCTAATGCTAACATCTCGGTCGCGAGCCTCGCATTCTCTTCGCAGAACGCGCCCAGAATGAGGCAGGGACAGGTACAGTGTATAATCCATGCATATTCGTACATTATGCGGCTAGCCACAAATTGACGTGTTTTGCGGGCGAGCCGCAAAACACGTCAAATTTGGCGCGCCCCGCATATGTTGTTTTATCGGTAACGTGACCACATTTTGTGGAGGCGACCGATAAACATGTACATCGCGTCTCCAGCCTCGCCCCAGTCTTCACAACGCTCCCAGATACAGACATAGATACATACATAAATAACATGCATAAATACCTGCAGACATTGAATATGGAGCATGTCATGTATTGACTGATGCACAACAGCCAAATATACCGAGTTTTGTGTAGAAGTATTGACTGATGATCACAACAGCTAAATATACCGATTTTTGTGTATAAGTATTGACTGATGACCACACAAAAGGCCAAACATACCGAGTTGTGTGTAGAAGTATTGACTGATGACCACACAAAAGGCCAAATACACCGAGTTTTGTGTAGAATTTTGCACTTTCTCTACCCTGGCAGCGTTGCGCAGGCAGGTGCAGACGGATGGACAGCATGCATACATATGGACATACACATACATTCCTACACACCTACATACACATACATACATGCAAGGCTCCCGCAGCTCTTCTTAAATACGCATACAATACATACCTACGTACTACACGTGCTTTTACCCATGCACCTACATACACATACTCGCATGCATACATACATGCATACAGCATCCTCCCTGCCCGGCTGCTCTTCTCCCCAGACCGTTGTTTCTATGTACGCATACAATTCATAACTACATGCAGGACTCTTCCTGGCCCCCGCTGCTCTGCTCCGCATGCCGTCTTTCCTCTCTCCTACCTACTTACTTACTTACTTACTTACTTACTTACTTGCAGGACTCCCTTGACCCCCGCGCTCTCTGCTCCGCACGCCGTCTTTCCTCTCACTTACTTACTTACTTACTTACTTACTTACTTACTTACTTACTTACTTACTTACTTACTTACTTACTTACTTACTTACTTACTTACTTACTTACTTACTTACTTACTTACTTACTTACTTACTTACTTACTTACTTACTTACTTACTTACTTACTTACTTACTTACTTACTTACTTACTTACTTACTTACTTACTTGCAGGACTCCCCTGGCCCCCGCTGCTCTGCTCCGCACGCCCTCCTTCCTCTCTCCTACTTACTTACTTACTTACTTACTTACTTACTTACTTACTTTACTTTACTTTACTTTACTTTACTTTACTTACTTACTTACTTACTTACTTACTTACTTACTTACTTACTTACTTACTTTACTTTACTTTACTTTACTTACTTACTTACTTGCTTGCTTGCTTGCTTACTTACTTACTTACTTGCAGGACTCCCCGGGGCAGCTGCTCTGCTCCGCATGCCGTCCTTCTCTCCTAACTTACTTGCTTTTCTGCTTGCTTGCAGGACTCCCCTGGTCGCTCCGCATGCCGTCCTTCCTCTCTCCTTACTTACTTACTTGGTTGCTTGGCAGGACTCCCCGGGGCCAGCTGCTCTGCTCCGCATGCCATCCTTTCTCTCCCCAGCGAACGAGCCCCCACAGCGAGCGCATTCCTCTCAGCAAGTCCTTAAGAAAGATAAAGATTCACACCCTGCATCGAGTGCAAACAGTCAGGTAGGCAAGTGACCTTAGCTCAAAATGTTCGTTACTTGTCTACCTGTGTGTGTGTTATATGCATACAGAATGTGCATGCATGCATACATGTCATAAAATACATGTATGACAAGCATTCTCTCACATACATGCATACATACATACATACACAGGTTGTTCGCGAACAGGCAAGTCCTGAGAGGCAGCCAAGTGGAAGTAGTCTGGTCAGAACACTAACTTGCTTGCTTTCTTTGCTTTGCTTTCCTTTGCTTTGCTTCTTTTTGCTTTTGCTTTTGCTTTTGCTTTGAACTTGAACGTGAACTTTAACTTTAATATTACATTACATGACATGACATGACATGGCATGACATGACATGACATACATGCATAGGTCACAACCAGTCAGGCCAGCGCCGCTAACCAGCACTTGAAGAAGGTGGGTGTCTGTCTGTCTGTCTATCTATCTCTTGTGTGTACGTATGGTTTTCCTAGTCCCCCTTTATCTTGTGTGTGTGTCTTTATTTTAATAAAAGTATGATAACATCTTTTTTTGTGGGTTGTTAGTTCCCGTTTCTGCGCCTGCTACGTATTATCTGGGAAACAGTCCGTAAGGTCTGTCTATCTGTACCTACCAGCCTACCTAACAACCTATCTATTTATATCTGTCTGTGTATCTATCCATCTATCTATCTATCTATCTATATATATATCTATCTATCTGTCGTATATATCTATCTATCGGTCTTTCTATCTTCCCATCCATCCAATCCACAGGCTCACGCTTCGAACCAGGAGTTGGTTAGCAAAAATTTGCCCTCTGAGAAAGCCTCCAGGAGAAATTTGAAAGACGTTGGCTCAGCCATGAAAATCTTCAGCACTAGCAGGCAAGCCGTCTTTTCAGAGGTGAACCTTTTTTGTTGTACAAATTTTCTCGCTTTTTGCGGAAAATTTATCTTTTTGTCACTTTTACGTGCAATCTGGCGGTCGGACCTGCACTGCTTTGTCTTATTCATTCTTGTACTTATCGTGTGTTGGTTTATTTGCTTGTTTGTTTGTTTTATGGATTTTATTATTCAATTTCATTTTTTTATTTCTATGTCAACTTGTTTTAGTTATGCCCCTTCAATTGTACCTTTCTTTTTTATTCATAGCAAAACATGCATGTATGTATGTATGAATGTATGCATGTATGTTATGTATGTATGAATTGATCGTAGGGGCTGGATGTTCACAAATGCCGAATCGTCGAGGTGGGTCTGCGTGGCATAAGTGCGTTGATTATCCACCGTCCAGAATGCGCCAAAATAGCCATCCGCGCAGAAATCCACGTCACGGTGGCAGCCTGGTTGCCGTTGTATTCGCGCCATCTGTACCACTCCGTCACAACTGAGGGCTTGATGCTGCTGCGAGCGCTTGCGAATGACCCTTCGCGCCTGCATCATCTGCTCGACCCCCGGCTCGCACTCTCCACCCACCTCCTGCCCGACATCGGCCGTTGGTGCAATACAAGTACAGGTACCAGCGCCACCTTGATCACCTTAGTGGCCCACCAACTAAGCCAGCTGATCGAGACCGCTGAGGCTGATCCGCGAGTTCGCGCCTGCGCTCAGGAGCTGCGACTACAGCAATCGAAGCGCCTGTTCACGCCGGGCTCTTACCAGTCGCTCAAGCCGCACGGGCTCCACGCCAGCAACAGCGGAGTGGGAATGTCACCCATGAATCTCGGCAAGACTATCACTCCCCCCAACTCGGAAAACCGTCCAGTCCGCCCCGCGGGCGCGAACAACCTCGACCTAAGCGTCATCCAGAACGACCGCGCGCAGCAAGATAACAAACATAGCCTGCTAAGACAGATGATGGGCGCTTCCCCGGGGATTTCTCCTGGGCACCTCGGTGGAGTGTTAGGTCGATCTCTGTCTTTTCTATCTTTCTGTCTACTGTATGGATCTATGTCTTCGGATATGCAGAGGTGATAGACCAAACATATCTACTGTCTGCTCGCCTACCTACCTACCTACCTACTTAGCTACCTACCCATCTACCTGCACACTGCCGGTTCAACTTGCTCACCTACCAACCGATCTATCTACCTACCTACCAACCGATCTACCTATTTATCTGTCATTAGGTGTCTTCTCTCCCATGAACCATGTCAGCCCGGCCAACGCGAACCTCAACGCCGTTTCACCCCTGAATGGCGTCTCACCGTTCCCGCCAGCTCAATCCGCCAACAAGTACATCGCGGACCAGAGCATCGCACCGCCTCGATCCGTGGAGGTAAATGCATACATACATATATACATATATACACACAAATCCGAGAACAAGTAAATTGCCCCCCACCCCGCACCGTAGAAGGACATACATACATATACATACATACATACATACGTGCAATCCGAGAACAAGTGCATCGCGGAACAGAGCATCGCACCGGCCCTCTCCGTGGAGGTAAATGCATACATACATACATACATATATACATACAAATCCGAGAACAAGTAAATTGCCCAACCCCGCACCGTAGAAGGACATACATACATACATACATGCATACATACATACATGCATCGCACCGCCCCTCTCCGTGGAGGTAAATGCATACATACATACATATACATACATACATACAAATCCGAGAACAAGTAGATTGCCCCACCCCGCACCGTAGAGGGACATGCAGATATGTATATATAAATTGTGTATATATATATATATATATTATATATATATATATATATATGCATCCATGCATACACATAGATATATACACATATTTGTACGTGCATACATACACGCTATCTATCCATCCATCTATCCATCTATCTATCCATCATGATATGGCGAGTAAGGTCTGCTCTTTGTTGAACTTCGATGCGAATCTTTTTTTTTTTTTTTTTTTTTTTTTTTTTTTTTTTTTTTTTTTTTTTTTTTTCTTCTTCTTCTTCTTCTTCTTCCTTATCCTCCTCAAGACCCCACTCTCCATTCCTAGATTGCCTTTTTCTTCAACGCCCTACCTCTTCTTTTTTCCAGAACAGTCTACCCTTGATTCCCATCCCGGACACATGCACAGTACACACATTGCTGTTTGATGTGAAACTGCGTTCCTTTGCAAGGACTACATTCCTTTTGCGATATCTCTCATCTATAAATCAGGATGTGGCGAGCAAGGTCTGCGCCTTGTTGACCTTCGATGCGAATCTGTCACAGAGTGTGGGGTTCTTATACATACATATATACATACATACACACATGCATACATGCAGGAACATGCATACGCTATCTATCTATCAGTCTTTCTTTCTTTCTTTCTTTCCGTGCATCAAGGATTCTACCGGCCCTGCTGCTCTTTTCCCCAGGCCATCCTTTCTACATACATACAATGTATACCTACGTACTACACACATACATGCATGGCATGACATGACATGCTGATACGATATGAAGACGTGGCGCGTTCAATTACATTCGATTGCGTGATGTTATATGACGTGACATGACATGGCCTGACGTGATATGACATGAATGGCCATGCCAGGCCGAGAAATCACGTGCATTTCATGACATGACATGACATCACATTTCATTACATGACTTGACCTGACGTGACATTTCATTACATGACATGAAATTTCATTACATGGCATGACCTGACTTGACCTGACCTGACCTGACCTGACCTGACCTGACCTGACATGACATGACCTGACCTGACGTGACATTTAATTACATGACTTGACCTGACCTGACGTGACATTTCATTACATGACCTGACCTGACCTGACCTGACCTTTCATTACATGACATGACCTGACATGACATGATCTGACCTGACCTGACATGACATGACACGACCTGACCTGACCTGACATGCCACATGACCTGACCTGACCTGACCTGACATGGCATGACATTGCCAGGCCGATAAATGACATGACATTGCATGACCTGACCTGACCTGACCTAATCTGACATGACACATGGCATGAGATTGCCAGGCCGATAAATGACATGACATTGCATTACCTGACCTGACCTGACATGACACGACACGACACATGACATGACATGGCATGACATGGCCAGGCCGATAAATGACATGAGATTGCATTACCTGACCTGACCTGACATGACATGACACATGACACGACCTGACCTGACCTGACATGACACGACACGACACATGACATGGCATGACATGGCCAGGCCGATAAATGACATGACATTGCCTTACCTGACCTGACCTGACCTAATCTGACATGACACGACCTGACCTGACACGACACATGACGTGACATGGCATGACATGGCCAGGCCGATAAATGACATGACATTGCATTACCTGACCTGACCTGACTTGACCAGGCCGGTGACGCCCGGCACCGCGCAGAAGACCCTCAAAGCAGCGGACCGCTACCTGCAGCCCACTGTGACCATCGGCTTGCTCCCCGACTCCAAATACTCACAAGTCGCGGCCAGGTATCTTTCGACCTGTATTATCGATATATGCTATCTGTTTATCTATCTATCATTATCGATCGATCTATCTGCCTACCTCCTACCTACCTAGCTATCAATATCTATCGTATCTATCTATCTATCCATCCATCCATCCATCTATCTATCTATCTATCTAGGAATCGTAGCAATGCAGGAGACTCATTCAAGCTAGACCCTCAGGCCGGGACCACATTCCTCGCACAAAGGATCGAAAAGTATCCATATGCATCTACCTATCTGTCTATCTATCCTATCTATCTATCTATCTATCTACCTACCTACCTACCTACCTGTCTGCCTATCTCTATGTATTCATCTATCCAGTAAGCGGTCGATGCCCCCATATGTATATGTATGTATGTACGTATGTATGTATGTATGCCCTCGAGTTCGCAGCGCTGATATACCAAACAGAAATATCTAGCAACCTATCTACTCACTCAACGAGTTTTTACTGGTCCTTGCGGCGCGGAGGTTCGCGATTTTTCCCCGGATTTCGCGTTGATTCCTTTGAAAAATTTACTTTCATCATACCTAGACTTACTAGTCAATCCGTGTACTGTACCCCTTAGTCGACCTATCTATCCACAGGCTCAAGGCGACGTTGGACGAGGAAGGCAACTGCGGTCTGCTGATCAATGCAGGGTGGCTGGAGATCTTGGCCGCGTTCTTGCAGGGAACGCGCTACTCCTCCACAGGCGGCACCGGGGCGCAGCGCTTGCGCGAGGTCGTGTTCGATTGTTATCATCGGTAGTAGTTTCTAGGATTATTATTTTCATTTATTTTTATTATTATTATTATTATTATTATTATTATTCCGTGATAGCCCAGGGGTCAAGTTCTACCATCTGGGCCCTGTCGCCAGTTCGATTCCCGTCGGTGCCACCAGTATTTTCATTGAACATACCGGTCCGTCTGGAAGTGTTGGAACTGCCCGTGCGGGGGTGTCATTAGAGCCTATCGTCAATTCTTCGTACTCCCCTCACGGGTGAGACGATGGAGGCGCATGTGCAGATTTGTATCAGCCATTGACAGAGAAGCACTATTATTATTATTATTATTTTTATTATTAATTACCATTGTCATCATTTTTATCATGGCTTACTTGCTATTCGTGTCTCCTCAGGTACTGTTGCCAGATCAGAAGCACGTCCGCTCCGCCTCGGCGCAGCTCGAAGTAAATTCCTCAGCCATGAAGAGCCCCGAGCCTGTGCAAGAAGGTAGAGCTATCTATCCACCTGTCTTAACTATCCAGTCATCCATATGTCTTGTCTTTCTATCTATCTATTTATCTATCTATTCATCTATCTGTGTGTCTGTCTATGTATCTATCTATCTACCTACCTACCTACCTATCTATCTATCTAGAGTCATCGTAAACAGATTGCGATGCTGAATGCTCGCCTATCTATCTATCTATCTATCGATCGATCGATCGAACTATGCAGGTATGAAGCTGGTCCAGCAACCTGAGTCGGCCCCAGCCCGTATGCCCGGGCCGATGCCTGGCAACCGCACCGTAGAAATCCGTACCCACGAAGACCGCAAACTGGCAAGCAACGGAAGCCATCCCTCCACCATTGGTAGATACATATGTCTTTCTACCTACCTACCTAGCGTGTCCCTGAGACTTGTGTTCCGCTGATCCCAGGAGAGTGTATCTATATCTATCTGTTTATCTATCCAGCCCGCTGTCCAGTTCTCTCTCTCTCTCTCTTCATGTCTACCACTGCATTCCACCTCCCCCCCACCCCGCACTCACTCTCTCTCTCTCTCTCTCTCACACACACACACTCCAGGTGACGGTGTGGCATAGATCCCAATGTCTCCGGATATGCATCGCCGGTAGACCAAACGTATCTATCCATCTATCTAGGTCCACTGTCTTCAGTGGCTGAGAACGGCGCAAAAGCCGATGGGGTGGGCGGTCGCCCCGATGCGGCGACGGGGGGCGCCACCTACCTCAGACTTCCCAAGACAGGTGAAAAAAAAATAAAAAAAAATAGAAAATAAAAAATAAAAATAATTTAAAAAAATAATAAATATATAAATAAAAATAAAAAAATTTAATTTTTAAAAAAATTAAACACAACAACGACAACAACAAAAAAAACGCGTTTTGTATGTGCATGCAGTCATTCGGACGTAAATTTTCATTTGTTGATTTATGCATGCCCATGTACGGTTTAGGTGAAGCGGCGGGTGGGAAGCCAGGTGAGCCTGCCAAGTCGAAGTACGTCCCGTTCCTGCCTGAGAACCAACAACGTAACTTACCTTGCCTTACCTTACGCCTTGCTTAAGCTTGCCTTACCTTATCTTACCTTACCTTACCCTTGCCTTACCTTACGTGAGCCTGCCAAGTCGAAGTACGTCCCGTTCCTGGCTGAGAACCAACAACGTAACTTACATGGCCTTACCTTACGCCTTGCTTAATCTTGCCTTACCTTACCTTACCTACTGCCAAGTCGAAGTACGTCCCGTTCCTGGCTGAGAACCAACAACGTAACTTACATTGCCTTACCTTACGCCTTGCTTAACCTTGCCTTACCTTACCTTGCCTTACCTTACGTGAGCCTGCCAAGTCGAAGTACGTCCCGTTCCTGCCTGAGAACCAACAACGTAACTTGCCTTGCCTTACCTTACGTGAGCCTGCCAAGTCGAAGTACGTCCCGTTCCTGCCTGAGAACCAACAACGTAACTTGCCTTGCCTTACCTTACGCCTTGCTTAACCTTGCCTTACCTTACCTTACCTACTGCCAAGTCGAAATACGTCCCGTTCCTGGCTGAGAACCAACAACGTAACTTATATTGCCTTACCTTACGCCTTGCTTAACCTTGCCTTGCCTTGCCTTACCTTACCTTACCTTACCTTACCTTACCTCACCTTACCTTACCTTACCTTACCTTACCTTGCCTTACCTTGCCTTGCCTTACCTTACCTTACCTTACCTGACCTGACCTGACCTGACCTACCTACCATCCTACCTACCTAGGTGTGGATGAAGAGCAAGAGCTGGATGTATCTGCTAGCCACCAGAACAACAGCAGCCGACCCCTCCTCAACACACTCTCGGTTACATACATACATGCATACATACATACATACTTACTTACTTAAATACATACTTACATACATACATGCATGCATCCACACATATATAAAATATACGTTACCATACTTATATATATTACATGTGATTATGCATATCTTATACATATTACATGTGTGCTATATACGTTACCATACTATATATATATATATGTATATTTATTTATTTATTTATTTATTTATTTATATCATGTGCATGAAGGTGTCGCGGGGTGAGGAGAAGTATGGCGACAACACTGTCAACAGCGCCATCCATGCCTCCTCCCTTGCTTCACCTGTTGGCCCGACTAGACTATGGCCTGATGGTCTCTCTCTCTCTCTCTCTCTCTCTCTCTCTCTCTCTCTCTCGCTTCACCTGTTGGCCCGACTAGACTATGGCCTGAAGGTCTCTCTCTCCCTCTCTCTCTCTCTCTCTCTCTTGCCTCGCCTCGTGGCCCGACTAGACTATGGCCTGAAGGTCTCTCTCTCTCTCTCTATCTCTCTCTCTCCTCCTCCTCCTCCTCTACCTACCTACCTTCTAGGCCTCGTCAGTCCTGTCAACGCAAACAATCTTCTCTCCTCTCTCTCTCTCTCTCTCTCCCTCCAACCCTCCATCCATCCTCTATCCATCTGCCTACCTATCTACTTACCTTTCCAGGGTTGGTCAGTCCAGTAAACGCGAATGACAAAACCACCTCCAGCTTCTATGAGGACATGCCAGGTTGTTGTCGTTGTTAAATTGGTTCTTATTTGTCTGTTCTTTTTGTTTATTATTATTATTATCATTATTATTATTATTATTATTATTATTATTGTTGTTGTTGGTGTTGTTATTATTATTATTATTATTATTATTATTCAAGTTATTTTCCCTTGGTAATTCGAACTGCTGGTACATCTGACATATGCTGTGTTTACTGTTTGCGTACTGTCTTGTATGATGTTGTGTGGTAGGTTTGCAAGATATGAAGAGTGATCCCGTACCACCTGTGAAGCCTGACAGCCTAGACGACGAACCCCCTCCACTAGAAGACGACGTCGAGTACCCAGAAGAAGAAGAAGAAGTGTCCCCAGAGCCGGATCAGTTCGTGTCTGACGCCGAGACCCGCGCCTTGGCCACTGTCATCTTCCTCTCTCTCGCCCAGCGCGCATCCAACGACCCCCGAAGGGAAGCCCACGCCGTCTTGGAGGCTCCTGAAGTCCTAGCATCCTTGGCTGGTCTCACAGTCACGGGCAACGAGATCGCGCTGCAGACGCTTGGCGGCATCGACTTGCATCCATGGTCCCTGCGCGAACTGGAGAAGGTCCACCTGGTTCCCCTCCTGCATGCCGTGACACGGCGGCTGGTGGACGGCAAAGGCAAGTTCTTCTCCGGCCCCATGCCTCGCAACGGTCGCTCTCCGGACCCTTCGCTGATGAGTTCCGGCCATCTGCTGCAGCAGCTGGCTATGTTGTTGTCGCTGCGACACCGCACCCAGTCCAACCGCGAGTTCCTACTGCACCGGCTGTCAGATATGGTGATTGTGTTTTGGAACGTGGCCGTGGAGGCCATCCGCCAGGTCCAGCTGCGGTCCGCTGGTCTAGCTGTGAACAGGTACGTAGAAAGATTGATTGAGAAATGGATTGAAATTGATTAATTGATTGAGAAATTGATTGAAATTTGCTTGATTGATTGGTTCGTTGGGTTGGTAGGTAGGTAGGTAGGTAGGTAGATAGATAGATAGATAGATAGATAGATAGATAGATAGAATCTAGATAATAGATACATACATACATACATACATACATACGTAGGCCGCCGTCCCCTGCCGTGGCGGTGCAAAATCTAGACAGCCCTGCCGATATGCAGGTCGCGGGCGGTCACCACGTTCCCCAGACGCCCCCAGGCTTCGGTGTTAACAACTACGAGAACCCTCAGCTGCTTTCCCCTGAGGCATTGCGGGTGGTGGCGTTGACAATCGACGCTGTGTTAGTGATCAAGTGTTGTGTGTGGGATAATGAGCTGCGGGAGGAAGTGCTGCACACGGACGGGGTAACACGATAGTCCATGACGTTACATGACATTACATCATACTATATTATATCATATTATATTACATTATATTGTATTGTATTGTATTGTATTTGTATTATATTAAAGTATATTATATTATATTATATATTATATTATATTATATTATATATATTATATTATATTATATCATATCATATAAAATCATATGCGGTGACTTTTCTCCTGTAACATAACATAACACAACACGTGTGGCAGGTGAAGTTGTTGTTGGCGCTTCTGTCCCACATACCCGACCAGCCCGCCCTGGTTCATAACATGCATAGATACATGCATGCATACATACATACATGCGTGCATACTTGCATGGTGCAGGCCTGAGAAGAAGGAAGAAGAAGAGATGGTGATGATGACGATGATGGTGATGACGATGATGATGATGATGATGAAGATGCTGCGAAGCTTTTCAAGTCTTATTTGCCTCTTCCAAAAACATCTACATCTATACATACATATTACCATACCCATGAACAGGTACAAGCGTGTTGCGAGGCTCTGCAAACCCTGTGCGTCTCATCTAAGGCGGAAGAGGAGGCCAAGAAGCACAAAGCCGCGACTCCAGGGAAGCAGAACTTGCCTTCAGACGAGCAGGTTTCGCTGAATCAAGTGTTACTGGAAGAGTCCTTCTCGGACGATGAGTCAGAAGAAGTCCCGCCACAACAGCCTCGGGAGTCCGTCACCACCGACGAAAGCAGCGAGGCATCGTCAGTGCAGGGTGTTGAAGAGGAGAAGAAGGCTTCGGAGAAGCCGAAGCAATCGCAGCCCGCGGGGCAGGACAAGCCCAAGCCATTCAAACTCCCCAAGATCGCCCGGGTCTACCTCAGCCCGTCCTTTGCCGAAACCTGCGCTCAGATCGTGGAACAAGACGGGGTGGCGGTCATCTGTCGCATCCTGCACCGCTACCGCGCACACGAGCAGATCGCCCGCAGCGCCTTGAGCATTCTCACGCACCTCTGCTGTGCCGCCGCCTGCGATGTGGTGGCCGAGGACGGCGGGATCAGTGTAGTAACGCGGGCGCTCCGCGCGCACGAGCGGCCGAACGCCATCGGCTATTCCAGCGCACTGCTTCTCAACTTCTCGCTGCAGGCTGCGGAAGAGGAGCAACCGCTGGTCAGCATGCAGCAAGACCGGGGCAGCCCCTTAGCCACCCTGATCCCCGCGTCCATCTGCTCTGCCCTGTGCTTGGCCGCAACTCCCGGCACTATGGAGGCCAAGCGGAACTTCCAATTGGTGGAAGCTAAGGTGACTCGCCCGCTGATCTCGTGGCTCGAGCGGGGCACGCTCGGCTACGGCTGGCAGAGATCACGGCGCGTCCAAACGGACCGGGCCGCGCTCTACCTGTTGGCATTGCTGGCGGTACCTGCCTGGCTTAATATGATAGTACGATAATAGTAATGATAATAATCATAATAATCATAATAATAATAATATGTGTATTGTATTGATCTGTCATGGCTGAGTCCAAGGACCATGCGCCTCCATCCCTCGACCTAATAGTCACACAGTGAATGTTGGGGAGGGAAGAGTGACTCTAACCATCCCTGAATAGCTACCCGCCCGGCGTGTCGGATACCTTGCAGGGAATCAACTGCAAAAATCTACCTACCTGCCTATCACCTATCAAAGTCTGTATCTATCTATCTAGTTTAGTTTGCTGGCGGTACCTAGTTTCCTATTCTATCTACCTATACCTACTCATCTATCTATCTTCCTATCCACCTACCGATCGATGTACCTTCTAGGTCGGTCTGCCAGCCGCGCAGTGCAGAGAGCTTGCTGAACAGGGCGCCCTGCGAGTGTTCCTTAACCGCATCTACCTTCAAAGCGCGGCCGCAGACTCCAACCGAGCTGCGGCAAGCACGGTGGCGATCGACTGGGCGGTGGACATGGAGGTGTTGAACGCTCTTGCACATATGTCCACCGACCAGAGCGTGGCGGAGCAGCTGGTATCTATCTATCTATCTATCTACCTTTCCATCTTTCCATCTATCTATCTATCTATCTATATCTACCTTTCCATCTATCTATCTATCTATCTATCTATCTATCTAGGTGGACATGTCGGCGACTAGCGTGATGGTCTCTTGTCTCGAAGCGCACAACTTCGCGGACCCGATGCTGGTCCCCATCACCAAGACGATTGTGTCCATGTCGCGTTGCCCGGCTAAGAAGCGCAAGAACAGAATGCTGAATGAAAGCGCTACGCAAGGCTTGACTGGCGTGCTACGGAAAGCTACGTCAGGACACGAGGCGGTATACGTAGACATAGACATATACATATATATAAATATTTATATTTATATTTATATATAAACATACACGTATATCTTTACCTATACCTATACATATATATATACATAATACAGGTGGTCGCTCGCGCACTGCACGCACTATCCAACTTATCCTACTCCTCCAAGGTATGTATATGTACATGTATGTGTATTTGTATTTGTATATGTTTATGTATTTGTATTTGTGTATGTATATGTATCATGTAATATGTATCATGTAATATGTATATGTATATGTGTATGTATATGTATATGTGTATGTATATGTATATCTATATGTATATGTATACGTATATGCATATGTATATGTATACGTATATGTAACATATATACGTAGGCGGCTACCCGCATGGCCTCTTTCCACCCTGTCGTCTACCTCATCTCCTCTATCCTGTCCCAGTACACACATTCCAAGCCGGTCCTGACACGTGGCCTGCGGTCATCTCTATCTCTATCTATGTCTATATCTATATCATCTTTATCTATCTATCCATCATCTATCCATCCATATCTTTTTTTATCTAGCTAGCTAGTTATCTATCTATGTATCGTATATATCTTTCTAGGGCGCTTGGCAGTCTGTCCTGGGCGACTTGAATCTATCTATCTATCTATCTATCTAGGGCACTTGGCAGTCTGTCCTGGGCTGACCGGAATCATCCATCTATCTAACTATCTATCTATCTAACTATCTATCTATCTATCTATCTATCTGTCTGTCTATATATATATATATATATATATATATATATATATATATATATATATATATATATAGGGCACTTGGTAGTCTGTCCTGGGCTGATCGCAACGCGCAGGTACCTACATATACACATACAAATATATACATATATATATATATATTTGTATATATATACGCACACACTTTTTTTTCGTTGTGGGTTGTAGTATAAATACAATAGTACATACAGATATGTACATAACTACACCGCTCGTGACGGACTGTTATACATACAAATATGTGCAGTTTATCTTTATCTATCTTGTCTATCTTACCTATCTTGAACATACACATACATCATTGCATTGCATCTGCCCTTTTCAACCTTATCTATCTGATACTAGTATATTATGCGGCTAGCCACAAATTTGACGTGTTTTGCGGGCAAGCCGGGCCGGCAAGCCCGCAAGACACGTCAGATTTGGCACGCCGCGTATGTAGTTTTATCGGTAACCTGACCACATTTTGTGGAGGTGACCGATAAATCTGATCTACCTTATATGTGTGATGGTAGGGCATTATGCGGTTGATGGGCGCGTGACGGACTCCTGTACATACACATACACTTGTATCTGATCTATCTTATCTATCTGATCTGGGTTACGGTAGGGCATTGTGCCCTTGATGGCGCCGCGCATGACGGACTGCTGTACATACAATCCATACACTTGTATCTTATCTATCTGATCTATCTGATCCGGGGTATGGTAGGGCATTATGTGGTTTATTGGCGCGGCTCTCATGACGGACTACTGTACATACACATACACTGGTATCTGATCTATCTGATCTCTCTGATCTGGGTTACGGTAGGGCATTGTGCGGCTACTGGCGCCACTGATGACTGACCTACTAGGACGGCCAGAGCTGCCAGATGAGGTATTAGTAGTAGTAGTAGTAGTAGTAGTAAGAGTAGTAGTCGTAGTTGTAGTAGTAGTAGTAGTAACTATTATTATTATTATTATTATTATTATATTATTATTATTATTATTATTATTGTTATTATTATTATCATTGTTACTATTACTATTATTATTATTATTATTATTATTATTATTACCTGCCTGGGCCGGCCCGAACTTCCAGATCAGGTCGGTTTTCATTTCATTGTTTATTTCTCTTCCCTCTTCTTCGCCTTCCTTTTCCACGGCGCTGGTGAAAGCCCCGCCAATATTTATCGGTCACCTCCACAAAAATGTGGTCAGCTTACCGATAAAACTACATAGGCGGCGCGCCAAAGTTCACGTTTTTTGCGGGCTCGCCTGCAAAATCCGCAAAACCTCAAATTTGTTGCTAGCCGCATAATATACTATTCTGCTTTGTTTATTGATATCGTGATGGGTGTTGTGAGTCTTCACCTTGAATGGCATTGATATAGGTAAAAAAAACGTGCCATAATATGTATACATTTCCGGGAAGTTTTTCACGTTCTGCCGTTGAACTCGTTGACAGGTATTCCTGGCCGCTGTCGCTCTTCTCCAGAACCTGTATGTGCATAAGTCTTGCCTCGAGAAAGGCCCAGGTCATAGCAGTGTTATTACTATTATTGTTTTTGTTATTGTTATTATTATTATTATTATTGTTGTTATTGTTATTATTATTATTATTATTATTATTATTATTATTATTATTAATGATGCAGGCTTCATCCCAGCCATTTTGCGGCGACTTGATCCCGTAGAGGTGCCGAACAAGCTGCTGCTCTGCGCACTCAACTCACTCAGGTAACACATCTGCATATACATCTACATGTGTGGCGGCACAATGGTGAACCGTTACTACCGTGGTGTTATGTATGTATGTATGTAGGAAGTTCCGTAATTTTTGGGGCCGAAATTTCGCAAACTAAATAAAATAAATTAATAGTAGTAGTAGTATAGTAGTAGTAGTAGTAATAATAATAATAATAATAATAATGATGATAATAATAATAATAGTAATAGTAATAGTAATAATAATAACACACATGTGGTGTCTTATCGTTCAGAAACGTGGCGTTTTGGAAGCACCAAGGGATGAGGCGAATCCTGCGTCAGCACGGCGCCGTTCTGTTGTGTAATAAGGTGAAGAGAGAGAGAGAGTGTGGGGGGGGGGGGGCATCCTGCGACAGCATGGCGCCGTTCTTTTGTGTAATAAGGAGAGAGAGAGAGATGAGGCGAATCCTGCGACAGCATGGCGCCGTTCTGTTGTGTAATAATGTGTAGAGAGAGAGATGAGGCGAATCCTGCGTCAGCACGGCGCCGTTCTGTTGTGTAATGTGGAGAGAGAGAGAGAGAGAGATGAGGCGAATCCTGCGACAGCATGGCGCCGTTCTGTTGTGTAATAAGGTGTAGAGAGAGAGAGAGAGATAAGACCTGGATACAGATGTATA
This sequence comes from Paulinella micropora, assembly GCA_019918135.1. Classification (NCBI taxonomy): domain Eukaryota; phylum Cercozoa; class Imbricatea; order Euglyphida; family Paulinellidae; genus Paulinella; species Paulinella micropora. The sequence goes on from WBZZ01000735.1 coordinate 225,324, forward strand.
GATATATAGACAGGGTAGGGAAGGTGTATAGATATCAACACACTGGGAGCGATATGCAAAATAGGTATACACACACATACATATCATACATACATACATACCTGCACAATAGAACGACGCCTCAACTCTCTCTATCTATCTATTTATCTATCTATCTAGGTGTTGGTAATGTACTCGACGCCGGACAGCGAAATACACCAGGTCTTATCTATCTATCTTTCTATCTATCTATCTACCTACCTACCTACTTATTATCTATCTATCTACCTTCCTACCTATTATCTATCTATCTATCTATCTACCTATCTACCTACCTATTATCTATCTATCTATCTATCCTGCCACCCAGTCGCCGATGGGCGGCAGGGTGGAAAGGATTCCTATGTCTTCGGATATGCAGAGCTGATAGACCAAACAAATCTATCTATCTATCACCAGGACGCTTCGCACCTGCTGTGGCTGCTGACGCACGCTATCTATCTACCTACCTACCTACCTATCTATCTATCTATCTACCTACCTACCTACCTATCTATCTATCTACCTATCTATCTATCAGGCCGCTGCGCATCTCTTGTGGCTGCTATCTATATCTATCTATCTATCTACCTACCTACCTATCTATCTATCTATCTACCTACCTATCTATCTATCAGGCCGCTGCGCATCTCTTGTGGCTGCTGACGCACGACCACGAAAACGATGTCAAGGTAACGATCACGATAGGAACATGAGAAGAGGGAGGAGGAGGTGGAGGTAGTGTCCACGAAAACGATGTCAAGGTAGGTACATGAGGAGGAGGAGAGGAGGTGGAGGAGGTGGTAGTGTCCACGAAAACGATGTCAAGGTAGGTACATGAGGAGGAGGAGAAGAAGGAGGAGGTGGAGGAGGAGGTAGTGTCCACGAAAACGATGTCAAGGTAGGAACAGGAGAAGAAGGAGGAGGTGGAGGAGGTAGTGTCCACGAAAACGATGTCAAGCTAGGTACATGAGAAGGAGGAGGAGCACGAAACGATGTCAAGATAGGAACATGAGAAGGAGCAGTAGTAGGAGGAGGCGGAGGAGGAGCACGAAAACGACGATCACGATAGGAACATGAGAAGGAGCAGTAGTAGGAGGAGGCGGAGGAGGAGCACGAAAACGACGATCACGATAGGAACATGAGAAGAGGGAGGAGTAGTAGGAGGTAGTGTCCACGAAAACGGTGTCAAGGTAGGTACATGAGAAGGAGAAGAAGGAGGGAGAAGGAGGTGGAGGTAGTGTCCACGAAAACGATGTCAACATGAGAAGGAGGAGAAGAAGGAGCACGAAACGATGTCAAGATAGGAACATAAGGAGGAGGAGGTAGTGTTGCTATACTATGATTATTATTATTAGTAGTAGTATTATTATTATTATTATTGTTCTTGTTGTTCTTGTTGTTGTCATTATTATTATTATTTTATGTTATTATTATTATTATTATTATTATTATTATTATTATCCTTATCCTTATCCTCTTTCCATGAGGAGATGACTGACGTACGCAACATGTTAATGTAGTGTTACTATTATTATTATTATTATTATTATTGTAGTGTTACTATACTATTATCCTCATCCTTGCCCCCCCCCCCCCCCCCCCCCCCAAAATCAGGAAATGACAGACGTACGCAACATGTTAATGGGCGGTACGATTGTATGGCATTACAATGACTTGGGGGTGGGATCCAAGAAGAAGATCTATGTGTCCAGGGATTTCAAAAACCTCATCTTTAAGAGACCAGAGGTCCTATCTCTATCTATCTATCTATCATCTATCTATCTATCTATCTATCTCTCTCTCTCTCTCTCTCTCTCTCTCTCGCTCGCTCGCTCGCTCGCTCTCTCTCTCTCTCTCTCTCTATATATATATATATATATATATATATATATATATATATATATATATATATATATATATATCCCTTGATTCAGGACACGTCCCCACGTGTCTTTACCCACACGTACACATACACATATACTGCATCCAGGTACCGGTCAAGAAGAGGCACGCTATGTCCTATCTCTCTCTATCTATCTAACTATCTCTCTCTCTCTCTCTCTCTCTCTCTCTCTCTCTCTCTCTCTCTCTCTCTCTCGATTCAGGACTCGTCCTCACCTGTCTTTACCCACACATACACATACACACATATGCATATACTGTATCCAGCAAGTCAAAAAAGAGGCACGCTTCTACACATACACATATATTGCATCATCTAGGTACAGGTCAAGAAGAGGACACATCATATAGATACAGATGGATACACATACACATATACTATCTAGGTGCAGGTTAAGAAGAGGCACGCTATTCTGCTTAGCTTCATCATGGAAGTGATGCATGGTATGTATCTATGTATGTATCTGTACATTCATCTGTCTATCTATCTATCTATCTGCTATTCTGCTTAGCTTCATCATGGAAGTGCTGCATGGTATGTATTTATGTATGTATCTTTATATTCATCTATCTATCTATCTATCTGCTATTCTGCTCAGCTTCATCATGGAAGTGCTGCATGGTATGTATTTATGTATGTATCTTTATATTCATCTATCTATCTATCTATCTATCTGCTATTCTGCTCAGCTTCATCATGGAAGTGCTGCATGGTATGTATCCATGTATCTGTATATTCATCTATCTATCTATCTATCTGCTATTCTGCTCAGCTTCATCATGGAAGTGCTGCATGGTATGTATTTATGTATGTATCTTTATATTCATCTATCTATATATCTACATGTCTGTCTATCTATCTATCTATCTGCCATTCTGCTCTGTTTCCTCATGGAATGGCTGCATGGTATGTGTGTATCTCTGTATCTCTGTATCCATCCATCTACATCTATGTCTCTACCTATCTATCTATTTATCTATGTACCTATCTACCTATCTATTTATCTATGTATCTATGTCTGCACTTCTACTTTCATATACCATAGACCTGCATGTTTACATTAGTCTCTGTATCTCTGTATCCATCTATCTATATCTATGTCTATACCTATCTATCTATCAATCTATGTACCTATCTACCTATATGTTTATCTATCTATGTATCTATGTCTGCATAGTGTCTTCAAGTGCCTAGGCCAGATGGGCTTATATATATAGAGAGAGAGAGATAGATAGATAGATAGATAGATAGATAGATAGATAGATAGATATCTTTCTACCTATGTATGTATCTATGTCCGCACGTATTTTTGCGCACATGCATGCATACGTACATGTACTATGTATGTATGTTATGTTATGTAATCTATGTATGTGATGTATGTATGTGCATGATGTGAAGGGTATGCACGCCTGCGCTCATTACATACATACATACGCAGGCCGTGAGTCCCCAGTGTTCAAGCGCCTAGGTCAGATGGGTTTGCTGGAGGAGGACTGCTTACTCGTGGTCCGCTGCAGAGTCCCCGTCAAACGCACCCTCAAGAACATCTTGGTCGCCTATCTAGCTATCTTATCTATCTAGCTATCTTATCTATCTATCTATCTATCTGTCTATCTGTCTGTCTATCTGTATCTATCATTTCAACCACATCTATGTTTTTTCACAGGTCAGTCTGCAGTTTGAGAACGCGTACGAGTGCAAGGCATGGTTCAAAGCGCTCAAGACCACCCTCTCCTATGTCAAGGGACAGCTTATTCAGAAAGCGCACTTCCATGAAAGATGAAACCAGCAGGGCGGGCAGGCTGGTCGCAACCAGCTTTCATCGATTCTTCAGACACTACGCGTTTCAATATTTATGTCTTTCTCCTTTTCGTCCCAGATTTTGAGTGTTTCCCGCATTCTTTTCCCCTCCTCTGTGGGTTGGAACCTGCCTGCAGATGACATGGCCGTCGCGAGGGGACACGCAAGCAAGGCTGCATGAGAGAAGAAAGCGAGAGAATAGAACTTGTATAGGCTTTAAGTTGTTGAGGTCTCGGGATAGTAATTATCATTCAAAATGGAATGTCCGGTCGTATATATACATATACACATACAGTAATATGTTACTCAAGGGCTAACCCACCAGATCCATCTTAACCATCCACTGAGTAGTAGTCTTGTTATTATATAATTCA
>WBZZ01000736.1:0-25313 GCA_019918135.1 Paulinella micropora
AAAGAAGATATACCCAAATGTTCTAGTTTCCTCCACAAAATATCTCTCTCCACAGAATCAAACGCTTTAGAGACATCAAGAAAGGCAGCAAAAGTTGGACCTTTGTGATTAGTAATAACTTCGTGAAGAAAAAAGATTTGGTGCTGACTTCCCCTCCCTTTACGAGCACCACCCTGTTGCACAGGCAAAAGATTAAATGAATCAACCCACGCTTTCAATCTATTCAATAAAAGCGTAGCATAGAACTTATCAATAACAGACAACAGTGTAACCGGTCTGTACTGAGAAGCTTTTAGTCTATCTCCTTTACCTTTATAAATAGGCTTTATTATTCCCTTTGTATAATCCAAAGGTTTCGTGCCTGTTTGTAAGCATCTATTAAATAAGAGAACAAAGAACTGTTTGACATTTGGTGCAGTGTGCAACAAATTAAGAAAAAGTTCACCAGAGATGCCATCCTGTCCAACACTCTTATTAGGTTTTAAAGAAGACTCGGCCTCTTTAATCTCTTCATCAGAAAAGGATGTCTTATCTAATAAATTATTATTATTGTTACTAGATGTACTTTGAGTAAGGTCAGGCTGAATACAAGTAGAAGGGATATGAGGACTGGTGCCATCATATTCGATGATCTATTCAGTTGGGATTGATACTGTTTTGCAAATAACTCAGCCACCCCATTCCCTTTCACAACCATCCCATTGGCTCCTTCCAGTTGCATAGAAGTACTGCTTTCCTTATTGAGAAACCTTTTAAGAATGGACCAAGCCTTCTTAGGGTTTCGTTTCATATCAACGTTCACTTGTAAGAGATCTTTTTTCCGTCTCTCATTCCTAACATAATTAAGTCTTTTTTGCATCTTATTATTTATTATTTTTAATTTGTCCTTGATTGTTTGTCGGTCCTGCAATGAAAATGTTTTGTGCAGGCTGCGCAAAAGCTTCTTTTTCTGTATTTTAAGTTGCTTGATTTCATGATCATGGATGAAACCAGGATGTTTCCTCGTTGCTTTGTTGGTGTTTTTCTTAGCTAGTGTGTCGATTATCGGGCATTAAGTGTCATAAAAGAAGGTAAGTAGGTCATCAACAGGAGCATTCATTAAATGAACAGGCAGTTCGGGAAAAGAATGCGCCACTGGACTCATGTCCACCTTCCTTTTCCACTCAAATTTCAATTGTGGTCTCACTGTGTGATCAACCGAATGGAAGTAAGAGTCTGAAAGTTTAAGGTCAAATTAGATTGTGATCACTGTAAGGGATCAAATACCTGGGCCAAGTAAAGTAATTAGATGCGTAACTGAGTAGCTGGGGCGAACAAAAAACATTGTCCAATAAAGAGGGCCTACCAATCCCTTCATGACTTGTTTCTGCTTTGCCCACTAACCCAGTCAATAAAAGCAAGTTGATGCTTTCCATGTCTTTCACAAATTTGTCAGCATACTTAGTTGTATAACCATGAGGTACAGGCACGTCTCTTATCTTGTCTGAGTTAACAGGACCTGACTGATTATCGTCAGGGGAAAATTGGCTGAAGTCAAATTTCAATTGAGACACTTGAAAATTGAAATCACCCATTAAAATGACTTGGTGTCTAGTTTCTTTATTAATACCATCCACTGCAGATAGCAGCGCTCGGTGCTGTGATTTCATGTGAGCAACATTTTGTTTAGGTCGTAAATAAATGTTACCAACAATAAAAGTCTTATGTTCAGTCTGAATGGAAATCCACTGAGTATCCTCTAGGAGCCATCTGTCTTATTTTCAGTCTGAATGGAAATCCACTGAGTATCCTCTAGGAGCCATCTGTCCTTTTTATCAATGTAATTGTTAATATTGAACTTTGCAACCTTGCCTATTGATTGGCGTATTAATAAGATTTGCCCCCCCCCCCCCCCTTTTCATTTGAGTTTCTATGTGAAACAAACACATATCTGTTTTTTATGTTCAATGCTCTAAGAGCATCATACACAGTATTTTCAGTTCTATCTTTTTTCAACCATGATTCTTGAATTGCTAACACATCAACAGCACTGTGTATTATTGTTTCAGTAGCACTTCCAACAAGATTTGATACTTGTAACATGAACATTGTAGGTTCCAAACCTTACTGATGCTCTGCTTTTTTAGGAGGAGGAATACTTTTATTGTCGTTTCTATTTATGTGCTCACATGCACTCTTTTTATGGGCTTCCATATTATGTTTAATGGTAAAAATTTGGTAATGTTTTTCGCTTGCATTCCTTTTTTCTTTTGCAGAATGAGGTCGTAAACGGTATGCTTTCCCATTGTTTTTCTCAGAGTAATTCTGCAATCATTGCTTTTGATTAAGCAATCGTTGCACGTAAGCCCGGGAGGCTTTTTCTTGTGGCTTATGGTGGCACTAACTATAAACGTCCTGGTGCAAAATAGTATTAATTTGTCCAAAAAAACAGAAATCTGCGCTTGTGGGTTGTAACAAACCATTCGCCACATATGCATCTGCTGGTTTTTTCCAGGGTCGCCATTTTGGTACCGGATGTGTCATCTTGGTCCCCCTGCAAAACCCTTGTGAACTGCTTGGTGGATTGAAAATTCCAGGCCTCGGGTGGCGTTATAGTTTTGCCACTTTTTCCTGCTCAGCACTAAAACAAAAAGGTTTGCGGGCGCAAGAACACCAGAACAGGTGTGCCATACTGAAACCACTGCACAAGCAGACAAGCAACACTTACGTAAACATCATGTCGGACGATAAGTTTCCAGGATGGATGACGAAATTTCCCTACCTTGCAACGGCGAAAGGGAGTCAGCCCCTGCCTTGGGTCTGTGTTGCATTCGTTTTGCATTTTGACAGTGTTGTGCAATTCCAGGTGATGGCGACAAACTTGCGTTCAGCCGTGACTGTGGCGCTGGTATTGCAATTTTCAATGCTCTCTACACTCCCTCTTACTCGAAAATTTGTTATGCGACGTTTTCATCCTCAAAACTCGTGAATCAGGTGAGTCTGTCCTTGTCGATTGCGTTGGGGATTGCATCGGGCACTACTCCTGTAGCTGGTCTAGCAACAGCAATTTGGGGAGGTCGGTGTCTGAGCGTACTTCATTGTGTCCTTTGCATAAGTATATTTGCACATCTTTTTGGCATTTGCTTTTATTTTGCCTCCTCGAAAGTTGCAGAGTGGGGCGGAAGAACGATAATCTCAGAATTTCAAGTCTGCTTGTGTTGTTTTTCTTACTGCTTCTGTATGTCGCACAGGCTTGACCATGGGTATCATTGGTTCCTCTAATTACAACATCTTGGGGCCAGCTGGTGCGCTGTGTGGTATGCTGAAGGGCTACTCTCTCCACTGGGGCCCTGAGATTCTGCCCTGGATTTCAATTTGCTCCGCTGCCTGCATTTTCCTGGTTCGCGTGTTCAGAATGCAGGTACTTCCTTCAGCAGTTCCTTTGTTGCCCTCTCAAGTCCAAAACAATAATTACGCACGAGCCTATAGACTGCCTATCACCTGCGCGTTTCAGAATTCATAACCCCAATTCTTCGCGTTTTTGCTCTTGTGATGTCTTCTCCTGTTTAAAAAAAAAAAAAATGCATAGACTGATTCGCCTTCTGTGATTTCACGATTCATCTGCACCTTGATATACTGTGGTCTTCGCTCCAAACTACAGAACACGTCTGCAATAAGGAAAAACAATTCGTCGTTGACAACAGTGTAAGGACAATTCCGGAAGTCGAGAAATCCGACAGCGTTTCTGAGCTTGGATGGACGGCGGTGAATGAGAACATGGTCGATGTATGCAGGGCTATCTGTTGATCATGCCCAAGTCGGTGTTTGAGGGCTTCACGCTGGCTGTTGGGATCATCATCGGACTGGTAGACTATGTACACATACGACAGACATACATACGTGGCCAGACATACATGCATACATTCATACATACATACATACATATGTACATACATTCATACATTCATACATACATACATACATACATGCGTGCATACCAAATTGTATTTTTATTTTTTTTTTTTAAAAATTTTTTTTAATTTTATTTATTTTATTATTATTATTTTTTTCTCCATTTTTTACCATGTCTGATGTACAGGGACAACTCAACAACGCCTTCGGTATCAAACCCGCGGTTCGTTTCCTCTTTTCTCTCTTTCTCTCTTTCTCTCTCTCTCTCTCTCTCTCTCTTTGCTCTCTCTCTCTTCGCTCTCTCTCTCTCTCTCTCTCTCTCTCTCTCTCTCTCTCTCTCTCTCTCTCTCTCTCTCTCTCTCTCTCTCTCTCTCTCTCTCTCTCTCTCTCTCTCTAGCATCCGGCTCATGGTATTTATCTCCTACCCTATTGCATCTCTCATTTCTTGCCCGTCAGTTTGACTGGCTTATTTGTGCTGTCTTCAGTATTTCTGAGACAAGTTCATCTCGTGCGTGTTCAGGTAGCAACATGAGAAGTTTTTCTTGAACGTGGGCGAGTCATTCAAGGCCTTCGACACTGCGACCTGGCACGCCGCCGCGCTCTTTGCGCCCTTGTTCTTGTCCCTATTTATTCTCATGCGCAAAGTCCCATCGGTCCCCTCTCCTGACTCTGTGAATACCGAATACAACAAACAGTAAACAGAGGGGGGGGGGGGGGGGGGGGGGCTACAGATGGCGTCTGCACTTGCTGGATGCCAGAAATATTTTGTACAGAACATGCAAAAAACAGCAGTAAGCACTCCAGCAAGACGCACAGTATTTTGCAGAGTCCTCTCTGTGTGTGCGCGTACAAGAGTTTTCCTTGCCCTTATTCTGCTTGGTTCAGGTGCCGTGGATGACTGTATTGCCTGTGGCGTCGATTTTGATCGGCTGGCTGTCGTTCGAGGGCAAGATAGACTGGAAAGTGAACACGCTTAAGACCAAGTACGGGGGAACTTAACACCATGGATGTGTTTAAATTGCCTGACCCGCACGTGCTCAAAGAGGCTTTCTCCGATGTATAATCTATCTCTAGCTCTCTTTACCTTGAACAGCAGAACTAGTCCATTGTAAAGGCAGCTGAAGATGTATTGGTAAGAAACAAGGGCTGCCCCAAAGATAATAGATTAGGAGAAGAAATGAGGAAAGAGAGCGCAGAAAGATGGAAGGAAAGCTCGCAGCACAAACAAAGACACCACACTGTGGCACTTCTTCTGTCTTTCTTTCTTTCTTTCTTTTCTTTCTTCTTTCTTTCTTTCTTTCTTTCTTTCTTTCTTTCTTTCTTTCTTTTTTTCTTTCTTTCTTTTTTTCTTTTCTTTTCTTTCTTTTCTTTTCTTTCTTTTTCTTTTCTTTTTCTTTTCTTTTTCTTTCTTTTTTCTTTTCTTTTTCTTTTCTTTTCTTTTCTTTCTTTCCTTTCCTTTCCTTTCCTTTCTTTTCTTTTCTTTTCTTTTTCTTTTCTTTTTCTTTTTCTTTTCTTTTCTTTTCTTTTCTTTTCTTTTCTTTTCTTTCTTTCTTTTCTTTCTTTTCTTTCTTTTCTTTTTTTCTTTCTTTTTTTTCTTTTTTTCATTTTTTTCTCTTTTTTCTTTTTTTTCCTCTTTTTTTTTCTTTTTTTTTTCTTTTTCTTCTTTTTTTTCTTCTTTTTTTTCTTTTTTTTTTCTTTTTTTCCTTTTTTTCCCTTTTTCTTTTTCTTTCTCTTTTTTTATTTTTCTCTTTCTTTTCTCTTTCTCTCCTCTTTCTTTTCTTTCTTTTCTTTCTTTTCTTTCTTTTCTTTCTTTTTTTTTCTTTTTCTTTTTCTTTTTCTTTTTCTTTCCTTTTTCTTCCTTTTCTTTCCTTTTCTTTCCTTTTCTTTTCTTTCCTTTTCTTTCCTTTTCTTTCCTTTTCCTTTTCTTTCTTTTCTTTCCTTTCCTTTCTTTTCCTTTCCTTTTCTTTTCTTTTCTTTTTCTTTCTTTTCTTTTCTTTCTTTTCTTTCTTTTCTTTCTTTCTTTCTTTTCTTTCTTTTCTTTTCTTTCTTTTTTTCTTTCTTTCTTTCTTTCTTTCTTTCTTTCTTTCTTCTTCCCTCTTTCTTTGTTCTTCCCTCTTTCTTTCTTCCCTTCTGCCTCTTGCCTCTTGCCTCTTGCCTCTTGCCTCTTCCCTCCTCTTCCCTCTGGCCTCTGGCCTCTGGCCTCTGCTGCTGCTTCTCCTCCCTCGTCGTCGTCCTCGTCGTCGTCCTCGTCGTCCTCGTCCTCGTCCTCGTCCTCGTCCTCGTCCTCGTCCTCGTCCTCGTCCTCCTCGTCCTCCTCGTCCTCGTCCTCGTCCTCGTCCTCCTCGTCCTCGTCCTCTTCGTCCTCGTCCTCCTTGTCCTCGTCCTCCTTGTCCTCGTCCTCGTCCTCCTCCTCGTCCTCCTCGTCCTCCTCGTCCTCGTCCTCCTCGTCCTCGTGCTCCTCGTCCTCGTCCTCGTCCTCGTCGTCCTCGTTCTCGTCCTCGTGCTCCTCGTTCTCGTCCTCGTCGTCCTCGTTCTCGTCCTCGTCGTCCTCGTCCTCCTCGTTCCTCCTCCTCCTCCTCCTCCTCGTCCTCCTCCTCGTCCTCGTCCTCGTCCTCGTCCTCGTCCTCCCTCCTCCTCGTCCTCCCTCCTCCTTGTCCTCCTCCTCGTCCTCGTCCTCCTTCTCGTCCTCCTCCTCGTCCTCCTCCTCCTCCTCGTCCTCCTCCTCCTCCTCCTCCTCCTCCTCCTCCTCCCCCTCCTCCTCCCCCTCCTCCTCCCCCTCCTCCTCCTCGTCCTCCTCCTCCTCCTCCTCCTCCTCCTCCTCCTCCTCCTCCTCCTCCTCCTCGTCGTCGTCCTCGTCGTCGTCGTCGTCGTCCTCGTCCTCGTCGTCGTCCTCCTCGTCCTCGTCGTCGTCGTCGTCGTCCTCGTCCTCGTCGTCGTCCTCCTCGTCCTCGTCGTCGTCCTCTTCCTCGACCTCCTCCTCCTCCTCCTCGTCCTCCTCCTCCTCGTCCTCCTTCTCCCTCCTCCTCCCTCCTGCTCCCTCCTCCTCCTCCTCCTCCCTGCTCCTCCTCCTCCCTCCTCCTTTCTCCTCCCTTCTTTCTCCTCCCTCCTCCCTCCTCCTCCCACCCCCCCCCCCTCCTCCTCCTACCTTTACATATGCAGATACATGTACATTTAGGACCGGGTGAGTTGCTTATGGCTATCTTCTCGGTCGCCTTTGTTGCCGTCTTGGAAACCTTGATCAGCGCAAAAATCGGGGGTAACGTCCCTTACTTTTTTTCTCACCCAGCCTCCTTGCTGTGAAATGCTTTCACGCAAGTTTTCGGTTTGGTGATTGCTTGCGGAAAAATTCTCACCTAATTCATTGTTGCATCCATCCATCTATCTATCTATCTATCTATCTATCTATCTATCTATCTATCTATCTATCTATCTATCTATCTAACTTACTTTCTATCTATGAAATGGGTGCCATCTGTCGACAGACAGAGAATTAGGGGATGGTGTGGGTGTGCTGGGCCCGTGGTGGGGTGCCAAATGTGTGCCTAGCCATACGCCTATAAGTCACATGCCGAAATAGGGACCGGAAAGCACAATCCTGTTCCCTCAGGGTGCCCTTTCTTGTTGAGCCCGGAATAAAACCCACAGTGCTCTGTCGGTTTATACTAGACTGTCGAACAGTCTCGAAACTCCATCTACTTACTGGGTCCTCTGTAATGGAGGTGGGAGCTCGTTCTGCAAGGGGCGCTTATGGAACGAGCCCTGGCCCCGCCTGGTACTAGGGAGCTTTGGTATCGCCTATATCAGTCCCTTCCGTGCAAACATCACGGCTTAGCTGGGCCTCGGGTTAATACTTTACCCACAGACTTCCTTGGTTGACGAAATCAGAAGCTCCTTTTTTCTGACATTAGTCGATATCTCATCAGTTGATCTCATCACTTACTCCCCGGAGTGAACCAAGGCCACTTGAGGTGTCACTGACCCTCCCTTGGGCTTGGTTTTTTGAAATGGGTGCCATCTGTCGACAGACAGCGAATTAGGGGATGGTGTGGGTGTGCTGGGCCCGTGGTGGGGTGCCTTATGTGTGCCTAGCCATACGCCTATAAGTCACATGCCGAAATAGCGACCGGAAAGCACAATCCTGTTCCCTCAGGGTGCCCTTTCTCGCTTGTTGAGCCCGGAATAAAACCCACAGTGCTCTGCGGTTTATACTAGACTGTCGAACAGTCTCGAAACTCCATCTGCTTACTGGGTCCTCTGTAATGGAGGTGGGAGCTCGTTCTGCAAGGGGCGCTTATGGAACGAGCCCTGGCCCCGCCTGGTACTAGGGAGCTTTGGTATCGCCTGTATCAGTCCCTTCCGTGCAAACATCACGGCTTAGCTGGGCCTCGGGTTAATACTTTACCCACAGACTTCCTTGGTTGACGAAATCAGAAGCTCCTTTTTTCTGACATTAGTCGATATCTCATCTATCTGTCTAACTATCCATCTATCTATCCATCCATCCTCCTACCTATTTATCTCCAGGAGTTCAAATCCGGGTTCGGCTTCGACCAGGCTCAGGAAACGCTTGGTCTTGGTGCGACGCACATCATGTGTGGGCTGCTGGGTGGCATGCCCTGTACGGGAGTCTTTGTTCGCACCTCCATCAACATAGACCTCGGGGCGACACACAGGTGCGTATACCAAGGCGCACATGCTGCTTTGACATGCTGTGCAACTTTGCAGTCGGCCTTAACCATACCTGCTAAGCACGTTGTGGCTTGTGTCGTTTGCTTCTCGTTCTCTCTCTTTCTCTCTCTCTCTCTCTCTCTCTCTCTCTCTCTCTCTTTCTCTCTTGTGTCCCTCCCCCCCCCCCCCCCCCCCTCTCTCTCTCTCTCTCGTTTTGTCTGTTTTTGCACGCAAGTGGGCAACAAGTGGTAATCCGATTCATGGTTTGTGTGTTGTATGTTGATATGTTGTATGTTGTGTGTTTTGTGTTGGCAGGATGTCTCAGTTTATGAACGCCGCTATTGTTCTGATCGTCACCCTTGCCGCGATGCCCGTCATGTTGTACGAAGCATGCCGCCATACAAATATGTCATACTACAGAAATTTGTTGCTCTTTCCGCATTTTGTATTTACCTGGCCAAAGGAGCATATAACCTTTTCCTCATTGAGTCTGGTCATTACATTACCATGCGTCAAATCAAAATATAAATATGCACAAATCGTCATGTGTGTGTTGGGGCCCGGGGGGGGGGGGGGGGGGGCTGTCTGTGCTTGAGGCAAAGAGTGTCTTCTGTGTACCTTTTCCATCAAGTGGGCATGCTTCTTTGTGCTTTTTGGTGACAATTTTTTCATGTCTTCACATGAATTTTCAATGCACAGGTACCTGCCACTGCCTTCGATTGCCGCAGTGCTCGTCACCGCTTCTCTGCGCATGATGCCATTCCACTACCTTGGTCAGTACTTCGGCTTGTGAGTTTACACGTTTTTGCATTTCTGCTTTGCGTTTATGTTGCACTTAAGAAACTGATCTTGACCATGCATTTGATTCCCTTTGTTTAAGAAATGACAAGTTGAAATGCTCTTGGCCCCCGCAACCACAACAATCGTCGCATACAGAAATCTTTGCCTCAACATTTGCAGGTGAGTTGTGGAAACACGACAAGGGCAGTTTCGCCTTGTGCATCTTCGTGGCAGCTTTGTGCGTCGTTGAGGACCCCGTCATCGGATTGGTAGCCCGCATGTGTGTGTGTGTGTGTGTGTGTGTGTGTGTGTGTGCGCGCGCGTGCGTGCGTGTGTGTGTGTGTTTGTGTGTGTATGTAGATGTAGGTAGGTATGTAAAGTATGTATGTAATGTATGTATGTATGTATGTATGTATGTGTATGTGTGTAATGTGTGTAATGTATGTATGTATGTATGTATGTATGTATTTATGTATTTATGTATTTATGTATGTTATGTATGTAAGTTATGTAATGTAATGTAATGTAATGTGTGTGTGTGTGTGTATGTGTGTGTATGTATCTGTGTGTGTCTGTGCATCTCTTGATTTTTGGGTTGCTCCGTGGTTAGTGCCCATACTTCATGTGTCTCTCTACTACTACTACTACTACTACTACTACTACTACTACTACTACTACTACTACTACTACTACTACTCCCCCCCCCCCCCTCTCTCTCTCTCTTTTTATTATTATTATTTTTTTTATAAAATTATTACTAATATTATTATTATTATTATTATTATTATTATTATTATTATTATTATTATTATTATTATTATTATTATTTAGGACACCGTGATAGCCCAGTGGTCAAGTTCTACCATCTGGGCCCTGTCACCAGTTCGATTCCCGTCGGTGCCACCAGTATTTTCATTGAACATACCGGTCTATTTCTGGACCAGTATTTTCATTGAACATACCGGCCCCCGTCTGGAAGTGTTGGAACTGCCCTTGCGGGGTGTCATTAGAGCTTATCGTCAATTCTTCGTACTCCCCTCACGGGTGAGACGATGGAGGCGCATGTGCAGAAATGCATCAGCCATTGACAGAGAAGCACTATTATTATTATTATTATTATTATTATTATTATTATTATTATTATTGGACACCGTGATAGCCCAGTGGTCAAGTTCTACCATCTGGGCCCTGTCGCCAGTTCGATTCCCGTCGGTGCCACCAGTATTTTCATTGAACATACCGATCCGTCTGGACCAGTATTTTCATTGAACATACCGGCCCGTCTGGAAGTGTTGGAACTGCCCTTGCGGGGGTGTCATTAGAGCTTATCGTCAATTCTTCGTACTCCCCTCACGGGTGAGACGATGGAGGCGCATGTGCAGAAATGCATCAGCCATTGACAGAAGCACTATTATTATTATTATTACTATTATTATTATTATTATTATTATTATTATTATTATTATTATTATTATTATTATTATTATTATTATTATTACTATTCAGCCCAATGGCCTCAAGGCGTTAAACTGTGACGCCAACTCATAACCCTTTGGTGATAGATGCTGGGGAGGAGGGTCGTTGCGCGCGTAAAAGATCTTAAACTCCGCATATGCTGGTTGATAGCCCAGGACCCAGCAGACACCAGATTGTTATGGGTGGGGTTTCGAGGCAGCTCTAGCAACCGCGCTTGGTGTATGCACTTGCACATTCGGTGACGTCTTGCAAGAGGTTGCTGGGACTGCGGAATAACCTCGGCTTAGTGCAGTCTTGCCCTCAGGAGCTCCATCGGTGGCCCCGATCATCAGGCGAGAGACTGACACGGGGGGGTGGAGGACCTCGAACAAGGGTATTGGAGGCTTATGTCCGTTGAGGATATGCCATTAGCTGCATCAGTACGCCTCAGATATAGTATTATTACTATTTTTTTTTAATTTTTTTTTTTAATACGTCCTTCATGCATGTATGCCGTGTCTTGTTGATCACAGGTGGTGGGAACTTTGGTTGCTTTGCTTCGTGTCTCGGAGAGCATCGGCAAAAAGCCATGACACTGTGGATCACGAATTTGTACGCAGTGACTCCCACAGCAAGGTCTAGAAGATAGATAGATAGATAGATAGATAGATAGATAGATAGGTAGGTAGGTAGGTAGGTAGGTAGATAGGTAGTTAGATAGATAGGTAGATGGATAGGTAGATAGATAGGTGGATGGATAGGTGATGGATAGGTGGATAGATAGATAGATAGATAGATAGGTAGATGGATAGGTGGATAGATAGATAGATAGATAGATAGATAGATAGACAGATAGATAGATAGGTAGATCGATAAATAGATCGATAAATAGATCGATCGATAGATCGATCGATAGATAGATCGATAGATAGATCGATAGATAGATCGATAGATAGATAGATGGATAGATAGATAGATAGATAGATAGATAGATAGATAGATAGATAGATAGATAGATAGATAGATATATCGATAGATCGATAGATCGGTGGATAGGTGGATAGGTGGGTAGGTGGGTAGGTAGGTAGGTGAGATCACTCGCAAGACCCTATCAGCTCCGTGCACGTCTTCTTGACCCACAGTTTGCCTTGCGCTTTTTTTTTTTTGTTACAGGTCAGGATCAGGGGACCGTTGACCTTCCAGGTAAACATATATACGTACATCAGAGTGCGGGAAAATGGTATGAGAGGGAAAGTAAACTTATTTACCGTTCCGCTGCTAGAGTAGCGACAACTTACGCAGCCACAGAAAATGTTTGGGCATTGTTCTCGGACCGAGTTTGAAATATTTTGTGTTCTGTATGCGTTGTGCTAGAACGCGGAGGTGGTTGCGAAGCGTTGCAAGGAATACATGCGCCACCCCAACAGCACCACCGTCACGATCGACCTGTCGCACATGACCTACGTCGACATGGATGGGCTGGAGCAACTCTTGAAGCTTGCTTCTCAAGCGTCCATCAATACAAATGTTTTGGTCCAGGAGCACGAGAACGCCAAGTCCTATCCGCTGGATGTGCTGCCGAGTCGGCTGGGCGCGCTCAATTCGGTCGACCGCATGAATGCTCGCCGAGCTATTGATCTTGCCGATCCGAACGCCCTGCCCCCGAGTGCAGTGAGTCTTGCGGGCTACTCGAGGCAAAACGCACCAGCTGATGGTCTTAAGGAGCCGCTCCTATCCCCAGATCAGCAAGATTACGCTTTCAGTTGACAATGTTAGTAGAAGCCGATCACTTCTGTGGTTTATCCCAGTCGTGTTTCTATTGTCCACTCATGTCGCGCATGTACGAAGGCAATGCGACGGACAGGAATGGTGAAATGAAAATTCGTTAATGGAATTTGAACCCAGTGAATTTCATTTTAAAGTTATGAAAATTCAAACTAAAGGTCACGGCCGTCTGTTACAAATAAACAATTGTATTACTTAACATTCAACTCATGAATTGTCACTGTGTTTTTACTGAGGCTTCATGGTGTAAAAACCCGATGATGAATACTTAAACAGTTGAAGGCAGGACAAGTGATCGGAGAGTCGTGACTTGTGACTTGAGTATTACTTAGTATTTATATTTTGTTAGAATATTATTACCTAATGTAATAGAATAATCTGGATTCTCAACAACCACAACACTCACTGTCTGCAGAATCTAGGCTTTAACTGATAAAAATTATTATATATATATATTAATATATATATATATATCAATAATTTAATATAAATACTGGTGCACTCACTGGGTGTCAAACTCAGCCATCGAGTGAATTTGAATCAAGCCCGGTCAGATCCAACTGCTTTAGATTAGCGGTAAGATTTCAGATTAGTTGCTAGAATGATCTGACTTTATATTCTGTTACTACCGTGATCTAGCGTCATCTGTGTGTTGGTGCCCGGGGGGGGGGGGGGGGCTGTCTGTGCTTGAGGCAAAGAGTGCCTTCTGTGTACCTTTTCCATCAAGTGGTCATGCTTCTTTGTGCTTCTTTTTCGTGATTATGTTTTTCATGTCTTCACATGAATCTTTAATGCACAGGTACCTGCCACTGCCTTCGATTGCCGCAGTGCTCGTCACCGCTTCTCTACGCATGATGTCATTCCACTACTACCTTGGTCAGTACTTCGGCTTGTGAGTTTACACGTTTTTGCATTTCTGCTTTGCGTTTAGCAGTGTTGCACTTAAGAAACTGATCTTGAAACATATATTGATTCCCTTTGTTTAAGAAATGACAAGTTGAAATGCTCTTGGCCCTCGCAACCACAACAATAGTCGCATACAGAAATCTTTGCCTCAACATTTGCAGGTGAGTTGTGGAAACACGACAAGGGCAGTTTCGCCTTGTGCATCTTCGTGGCAGCTTTGTGCGTCGTTGAGGACCCCGTCATCGGATTGGTAGCCCGCATGTGTGTGTGTGTGTGTGTGTGTGTGTGTGTGTGTGTTTGTGTGTGTATGTAGATGTAGGTAGGTATGTAATGTATGTATGTAATGAATGTATGTAGTGTGTTTGTGTGTGTATCTAGATGTAGGTAGGTATGTAATGTAGGTATGTAATGTATGTATGTATATATGTATGTATGTGTATGTGTGTAATGTATGTATGTATGTATGTATGTATGTAATGTAACTAATGTAATGTAATGTAAGTAATGTAATGTAATGCAATGTAATGTAATGCAATGTAATGTAATGCAATGTAATGTAATGTAATGTAATGTAATGTGTGTGTGTGTGTCTGGGTGTGTGTTTGTGTATGTGTGTGTATGTATGTGGTAGATAGATAGGTAGATAGATAGATAGATAGGTAGATAGATAGATAGATAGATAGATAGATAGATAGATAGAAAGATAGATAGATAGATAGATCGATAGATAGATCGATAGATAGATCGATAGATAGATCGATAGATAGATCGATAGATAGATCCATAGATAGATAGATAGATAGATAGATAGATAGATAGATAGATAGATAGATAGATAGATAGATAGATAGATAGATAGATAGATAGATAGATCGGTGGATAGGTGGGTAGGTAGGTAGGTAGGTAGGTGAGATCACTCGCAAGACCCCATCAGCTCCGTGCACGTCTTCTTGACCCACAGCTTGCCTTGCGCCTTTTTTTTTTGTTACAGGTCAGGATCAGGGGACCATTGACCTTCCAGGTAAACATATATACGTACATCAGAGTGCGGGAAAATGGTATGAGAGGGAAAGTAAACTTATTTACCGTTCCGCTGCTAGAGTAGCGACAACTCACGCACATGTTTGGGCATTGTTCTCGGACCGAGTTTGAAATATTTTGTGTTCTGTATGCGTTGTGCTAGAACGCAGAGGTGGTTGCGAAGCGTTGCAAGGAATACATGCGCCACCCCAACAGCACCACCCAACAGCACCACCTTCACGATCGACCTGTCGCACATGACCTAGGTCGACATGGATGGGCTGGAGCAACTGAGAAAAACAATGGGAGAGCATACCGTTTACGACCTCATTCTGCAAAAGAAAAAAGGAATGCAAGCAAAAAACATTACCATTAAACATAATATGGAAGCCCATAAAAAGAGTGCATGTGAGCACATAAATAGAAACGACAATAAAAGTATTCCTCCTCCAAAAAAAAAAAGCAGAGCATCAGTAAGGTTTGGAACCTACAAATGTTCATGTTACAAGTATCAAATCTTGTTGGAAGTGCTACTGAAACAATAATACACAGTGCTGTTGATGTGTTAGCGATTCAAGAATCATGGTTGAAAAAAGATAGAACTGAAAATACTGTGTATGATGCTCTTAGAGCATTGAACATAAAAAAACAGATATGTGTTTGTTTCACATAGAAACTCAAATGAAAAAAGGGGGGGGCAAATCTTATTAATACGCCAATCAATAGGCAAGGTTGCAAAGTTCAATATTAACAATTACATTGATAAAAAGGACAGATGGCTCCTAGAGGATACTCAGTGGATTTCCATTCAGACTGAAAATAAGACAGATGGCTCCTAGAGGATACTCAGTGGATTTCCATTCAGACTGAACATAAGACTTTTATTGTTGGTAACATTTATTTACGACCTAAACAAAATGTTGCTCACATGAAATCACAGCACCGAGCGCTGCTATCTGCAGTGGATGGTATTAATAAAGAAACTAGACACCAAGTCATTTTAATGGGTGATTTCAATTTTCAAGTGTCTCAATTGAAATTTGACTTCAGCCAATTTTCCCCTGACGATAATCAGTCAGGTCCTGTTAACTCAGACAAGATAAGAGACGTGCCTGTACCTCATGGTTATACAACTAAGTATGCTGACAAATTTGTGAAAGACATGGAAAGCATCAACTTGCTTTTATTGACTGGGTTAGTGGGCAAAGCAGAAAACAAGTCATGAAGGGATTGGTAGGCCCTCTTTATTGGACAATGTTTTTTGTTCGCCCCAGCTACTCAGTTACGCATCTAATTACTTTACTTGGCCCAGGTATTTGATCCCTTACAGTGATCACAATCTAATTTGACCTTAAACTTTCAGACTCTTACTTCCATTCGGTTGATCACACAGTGAGACCACAATTGAAATTTGAGTGGAAAAGGAAGGTGGACATGAGTCCAGTGGCGCATTCTTTTCCCGAACTGCCTGTTCATTTAATGAATGCTCCTGTTGATGACCTACTTACCTTCTTTTATGACACTTAATGCCCGATAATCGACACACTAGCTAAGAAAAACACCAACAAAGCAACGAGGAAACATCCTGGTTTCATCCATGATCATGAAATCAAGCAACTTAAAATACAGAAAAAGAAGCTTTTGCGCAGCCTGCACAAAACATTTTCATTGCAGGACCGACAAAACAATCAAGGACAAATTAAAAATAATAAATAATAAGATGCAAAAAAGACTTAATTATGTTAGGAATGAGAGACGGAAAAAAGATCTCTTACAAGTGAACGTTGATATGAAACGAAACCCTAAGAAGGCTTGGTCCATTCTTAAAAGGTTTCTCAATAAGGAAAGCAGTACTTCTATGCAACTGGAAGGAGCCAATGGGATGGTTGTGAAAGGGAATGGGGTGGCTGAGTTATTTGCAAAACAGTATCAATCCCAACTGAATAGATCATCGAATATGATGGCACCAGTCCTCATATCCCTTCTACTTGTATTCAGCCTGACCTTACTCAAAGTACATCTAGTAACAATAATAATAATTTATTAGATAAGACATCCTTTTCTGATGAAGAGATTAAAGAGGCCGAGTCTTCTTTAAAACCTAATAAGAGTGTTGGACAGGATGGCATCTCTGGTGAACTTTTTCTTAATTTGTTGCACACTGCACCAAATGTCAAACAGTTCTTTGTTCTCTTATTTAATAGATGCTTACAAACAGGCACGAAACCTTTGGATTATACAAAGGGAATAATAAAGCCTATTTATAAAGGTAAAGGAGATAGACTAAAAGCTTCTCAGTACAGACCGGTTACACTGTTGTCTGTTATTGATAAGTTCTATGCTACGCTTTTATTGAATAGATTGAAAGCGTGGGTTGATTCATTTAATCTTTTGCCTGTGCAACAGGGTGGTGCTCGTAAAGGGAGGGGAAGTCAGCACCAAATCTTTTTTCTTCACGAAGTTATTACTAATCACAAAGGTCCAACTTTTGCTGCCTTTCTTGATGTCTCTAAAGCGTTTGATTCTGTGGAGAGAGATATTTTGTGAGGAAACTAGAACATTTGGGTATATCTTCTTTTTTCCTGTCCGCCCTGAAAGGTCTTTATACCAGGTACAGAATAGAGTAGATACGGCTGAAGGCATGTCCCCTTGGTTTGATACCAATAGGGGAGTAAGACAATGATGCCCTTTGTCCCCTCTATTATACTGTCTGTATACCTCTGATTTAGCAAATAAATTACGTTCTTCTACGAAAGGAGTTACACTCTCTGCTCAAGACAAGGATCTGTCATTTTCTCTATCGTTAAGTTGCCTCTTATATATTTATGACATTGTCTTATTGTCTAGTTCTGCCCATGATTTGCAAAAACAATTAGACGTTTGTGCTACGTGGGCTAAAGATAATAATGCTGAATTTAATCACGACAAGTCCAACATTGTTATTTTTAATAATAAGAATAATACAGTCACTCACAATTGGACACAAAATGTCTTAGAGGCAGAAGCCTACAAATATTTGGAGTTATTGTGATAAAAATTTGTCTTGGAGAATGATGAAGACTGATAGAATCAAAAAAGCTAAGCAGTGCATCAATACGGTACTTGCTATGGGTATAAGAAGGGGGTTGCACCTAATTATAGCTATGCAACTTATTACTTCTTCTGTCTTTCAGTCCATGGATTGGGATCTGAATTTTGGCACCCAAAAAGAACATGGGAAGAAGGCAACAAAATAAATTATTATTTAGCTCGTAAAATTTTGCGTTGTACCTAAAGACTTCCCTAATATTGCCTGTCAAGGTGAGTTGGGATTATGGTCTGTAGTTGGAAGAGGGAATATAAAAAGGCTTTCCTTTTTAAAGTCCCTACTTTCGTTCCCTACCCACAGTTTACTTCACCAGATGTTCAGAATCAGTTTACTGAATACTTTAAGCAAAACTAACAATAATTGGGTTGGAAGGGTTATAATGGACCTTAAAATGATTAAGCCTGAGTCGTCCACAAATGATATGCTTTTATTTATTAAGAATAGCCCTAAAACCACAATCAAGATGCTCATTCATAACTACGAGCAACAGGAATGGGTCAAACATTTATCCACTTCAAATTTATCCTTCTATAAATCAGTCAAAAAGAATTTATCCATGGAACTTTATTTAACGAAAGGTAACTATGAGGGTGGGAGAAGATTGATCTCTCTCGCTAGAGCAGGTTGCCTTCGTTTTGGCCTTGCACATACAGCTTTGGTACGCCGGTGAATATTCCCTGTGGAATTTGCACAACAAATGAACATTCAGAATTGTATGTCTTTAATGACTGCGCTTTAACAAAACCTATTCTAAAGTCTCTACAAATGAAATATTTTGGTTCGCTTTTTTCTCCTGATGGTACTATTTCTAGTAACCAGTGGACATCATTATTAGGCACTTGGTCCTTAAACTCGTCTTTTCATACTAATGTTATGAGAGGGTTTTTGAAGGACTGCTATGTTGTCATTAAAGAGCTTTTATAAGCTCTAGAGGTTGTCATTAACTCATATAGGTCACATGGTTGGGTATGGAGGTTTCTGTTCGATTTATGGGTGGGCGCTTGGATTCGTCTTGTTATTGGATGTTTCTTGGATCCTGAGAACTGAGTTTTAGTTTAGTTAGGATTGGACTTTTCAGTATATATAGATTATTAACCTTTAAGTAAGTCATCCCAGTAGTCCTGCTTCTGGTTTGTCTTTAGGAGTATAGTTTCCGTAAAGGGAACTGCTTTCCTATTAAACGACTACTACTACTCACTTTTTTCTTTTGTACAGTATAACTCCGTCCACCGTCTCCGTCTTCCTTTCCCGCTTCCTTTCATCCGTTCTATTTCTTCCGTCGTCCCTCAATTCTTGGATCATTGATGTCGAGACAAGTCCAAAAGCATGCTAATTTTTTCGTACATCCTGTGTTGAAGGAGTTAAGAAAGAATAAGTTAGAGTTACTTCGTCAGCTTGCACACACTAAGAAGATAGGAGTGATAGAAAGAAGATAGTTGTTGAGCTAAAGAATTCAATCTGGTGTTTAAGGATAAATTGAAGGAGTTACGAAATGAGGGAAAAGATGAGGATCTGCGCCAGATAGTAGCAGAGATGAAGGCAAACCCACGCAAGGCATGGGCTATTTTGAGAGATTCTTGGGTAAAGAATCAATAGTCCTAGACAGATGAGAATGATGTAGGAGAGGTGGTGGTTGTAAGGATGCAGCTACAGTTTTTGCAGAGCAGTGCCATAAACAGTTGAATAGACCTAGTAATTTGCCTGCACCTCCCATACACGAGATTGTGAGTGTGACTGGAGTAAGCTCTCAGCCTGCTTTATTCCCATCAGACAAACAGTTTTTTACTGATTACGAAATTAAGAAGAGCTGAAGTCTCTTTAAGGCCTAATAAGCAGTAGGGCCGGATGGAATTCCAGGAGAGATTTTGTTGTGGCTTCTTACTGAGAGCAAAAATGCAAGATGTTTGTTTTACTGCTTTATTTAATAGGTGTTTAGCCACTGGTATTAAACCTCTGGACCATACTAGGGGTATTATTAAACCTATCTATAAAGATAAAGGAGGTAGGACAAAAGCTGATCAGTTTAGGCCTGTCACCTTGTTATCTGTGATTGATTGCTCTCTTGTTAAATAGATTAACTGATTGTGGTAACGCATAATGGTGTTTTGCCTTTCGAACAGGAAGGGGCAAGAAGAGTAGAGGGGGACAGCATTCGATTTTTTTGCTTCATGAACTACTTGCTACTTGCTAACCATAAGGTCCTGTGTTCTCTGCTTTCTTTGATGTGTCTAAGGCTCATGATTCTGTTGAAAGAGACCTTCTTTGGATGAAATTGGAAAGGATGGGAGTTTCTAGTTTTTTCTTACGTGCGTTGAAAGGCCTTTATCATTCAGTTCCGAGTTCGAGTTGATATTCAGAATGGTATGTCTGATTGGTTTATGCAGGGAGAGGAGTGAGACAAGGGTGTCCTCTTTCTCCTTTACTTTATTGTTTATATACAGCTGACTTAGCTAAGTTGTTACGGGACTCTAATACGGGTATCTCGGTTGGGGCAAGTAGCTCAGATAGTCACTTGATTTCTCCCCTACGTATTAGTTGTCTGTTGTATATTGATGATATTGTTTTTGTTTAGCAAATTCCCCGTCAAACCTACAGAAGCAATTGGATTTGTGTGGGGACTGGGCCCGTTCTAATAATGGGAGTACAATCAGGATAAGTCTAATGTGTTGTGTTGAATAGTAAGGGTGAAGGTCAGCATATTACTTGGCACTTACTAGGTGCGAGGGTGGCAATAGCTACCTCATGCAAGTATTTGGGAGTTATTTTTGATAGTGATTGTCCTGCGAAAATTATGAAAGAAGATAGAATACAGAAAGCTAAGCAAAATTTGAACTATGTGTTAGCCATGGAGTTAGAAGAGGTATTGCACCTAATATTGCCATGCAACTAATTTCTGGGTCTGTGTTTCAATCTATGGATTAGGGTAGTGAGTTCTAGCATCCTGAATTTGTTGGAAGGAGAGGTGATATTTTTCAACAATGATGTTGCGAGAAAAGTGTTGCGTGTCCCTAGAGATTTTCCTACTCTGGCTTGTCAAGGTGAGTTGGGTTTTGTGGTCGTCCATTGGAGAGTTGATATAGGAGATTGGTTTTTTTGCAGTCTTTGATTCTTTATTAGTCCGAAAATTTAGTTATGTAAATGCTATTAGTTATGCTTGTAATAATTGGGTTACAAGACTCTTTAGAGATATTAAGAGGTTGTTGCCTTGTACTGCAGTTCAGAATTCTCTTGCTTTTATTAAGATCTCTTCTAAGTCAAGATTAAAAAAAAGATTGTTAATGATTGTGAACAGAAAGATTGGAGAGAGAAATTACGCGTCTCTCCTTTGTATATTTATAAGCGTGTGAAGACGAACTTAGAGTTTTATTTATTAAAGTCGTAATTATGAGGGGGAAGGAGATTAATATCTTTGGCAAGAGCGGGTTGTTTGGGGTTTGGGCTCTCCAATCGTGGTTATGGTTTCCCCTGTTGATGTGATTTGTGATATATGTCATAATAAGACTCATCATGAAAGTCATGTTTTTCAAGACTGCATTCCTTGCCTTTCTACCTTGTTTACTTTACAGATTCAATGTTTTTGGTTCTTGTCTTTCATGGAATGGTTTGATTTCTTCTTATCAATAGATACATCTTTTACACTCAACATGCTTGAATTCGTTATATTCTGTTGATGCTATGAGGCTTTTTCTTAGGAGATTTTATAGACATGTTCAAAGACTAACCAGGGCCTTGCTTCTGGTGTGTCTGTAGGATCATAGTCCTCGACAAGGGGCTGCCATCCTATCTTACTACTACTACTACTACTGCTACTACTACTACTACTACTACTACTACTACTACTACTACTACTTCTAACTCTTGTTTTTGTTTCCAGTGTTTTCTTTGTAAACTTCATTTCTTGTTGCTACTAGTGCTGCTGCTGGTGCTGCTGCTGGGCGTGTTGTTGATGTTGGCTTTGGACGCAACAGCAACATCAGCAGCAGCAGCAACAACAACAACAACAACAACAACACTCCCACTCTTCTCCGCGGACTTCTCCCACGGCTTGTCTGCTCTCTTCACTGACTTTCCTCTTCTCCCTCCTTTGTTGTTGTTTACTATAGTGCATGCTCTTCTGCTCCTTTTTCCTCTCTCTTTATTTCTTGTTTTCTGGGCTCTAGAGTCCTATAGTTACAGTGAGCATGCTCTGGTGTTGTTGTTGTTGTTGTTGTTCAATTTAATAATAAATAAAACTTAAACAAAGTACTTAAAATGCAAGATGGTGTGTGGCTACGGCCTTCATTTTCCACTTTCATCCCCGGCCGACAGGACGCCAGAGCCTGCTAAAATATCGGACTATAGATCTCTAGAGCTCCGAAACAAGAAAATATGGACAGAAGGAATGAGCAGAAGAGTGTGCCCTATAGTCGAACAACAACAAGAAAGGGAGAGGAGGAAAGTGTTGTTTGTTGTTGTTGTTGTTACAGTAATGAAACCAATGGCATGATGGTGCATGGATAACGGCCTTCAAACCCACTTAAAGACAAGTTGATGTTGTCATTGCTGTTGTTGTTGTTGTTGTTGTTGTTGTTGTTGTTGTTGTTGTTGTTTTGTTGTTGTTGTTCAATCTAATAATAATAATAATAATAATAATAATAAAAACCTAAACAAAGTATTTAAAATGCAAGATGGTGTGTGTTGTTTTTTTGTTGTTGTTGCTGTTGTTGTTGTAAATTTAATTACAAGTGGGCTTACATTACTTGTCTTTAAGTGGCGCTCAAAGGCCATTAGCCATGCACCATAATGCCATTGGTTTAATTACTGTAATTAAATCACAACAACAACAACAACAGCAACAACATCTTGCATTTTAAGTTGTTATATTTTATTATCATTATTATTAAATTGAACAACAACAACAACATCTACTTGTCTTTAAGTGGGTTTAAGCCCGTTATCCATGCACCATCATGCCACCGGTTTAATTACTTCTGCTCATTCCTTCTTTCTTTATTTTTTGTTTCATATTACGAGCATTAGCGGCCGGGGATCAAAGTGGCGAGTGAAGGCCGTAGCCACACCATCTTGCATTAATCAGTTTATTTAAATTTATTACTATTAAATTGAACAACAACAGCAACAACAACAACTACAACAACGTGTCTTTAAGTGGCGCTCGAAGGCCGTTAGCCATGCACCATCATGAGATTGGTTTAATTACATCAAGTGCATCCTCTTCTGCTCCTTTTTCCTTTCTCTTTATTTCTTGTTCTGAGCTCTAGAATCCTATAGTACAGTGAGCATGCTCTGGCGTCCCGAGTCGGCTGGGGATGATTAGACATTTATTACTTTTCTTTAAGTGGCGCTCAAAGGCCGTTAGCCATGCACCATCACGCCATGGGTTTGATTACTTTAATTAAATTTAACCACAACAACAACAACAACAACACGCTCGAAGGCCGTTAGCCATGCACCATCATGCCATTGGTTCAATTACTTTAATTAAATTTAACAGCAACAACAGCAGCAACAACACCAACAACAACTCTCCTCCTACGGCTTGTCTGCTCTCTTCACTGTCTTTTCCTCTTCTCCTTCTTTTGTTGTTTTCTACTACAGCGCATGGTCTTCTGCCCTTTTCCCTCTTTCTTTATTTCTTGTTTCTGAGCTCTAGAGTCCTTTCGTACAGTGAGCATGCTCTGGCGTTCCGAGTCGAGTGGGATGATTAGACATTTATTTACTTGTCGTTAAGTGATACTTAAAGGCCGTTAGCCACGCACCATCATGCCATTGATTTAGTCACTTTAATTAAATTGAACAACAACAAAAACAACACGAGCGTCATGGCCTGCGTTTTCGGCTGTTCTTGACTTGACTTCATCTTGACTCTGTGTCCTATTCTCTTCCATGCTCTCTTTGCTGACCCTTCCCTTCTCCTACTGTTGTTGTTCCGCTGTAGTCTTTTTCGCTCCTTCTCCTCTTTCTATATTATTGTTTTGAGCCCTGTGTCACGACGGCCGGTGATGTGTGTGGCATTTATAATATATTTAACTTGGTCGATAGCCACACTCCACCTAGTTATTGATTATTAATTAAATTGGACAACAACAACAACAACAACAACAACAACAGCAACAACAAGAGCAACAACAACAACGACAACGACGACAACAACGACGACGATAACGACGACAACGACGACGACGACAGCAACAACAACAACAACAACAACACGCACCATCTTGCCATTGATTTAGTTACTTTATTAAATTGAACAACAACAACAGCAGCAGCAGCAAAAACAACAACAACCACAACAACAACAACAACAACCATAACAATCATAACAACCATAACAACAACAATAAGAACAACAACAACAATAAGAACAAGAACAACAATAACAACAACAACAATAATAATAACAACAACAACAGCAACAACAACAACATTTTATTATCATTATTATTCAATTAAACAACAACAACAACAAAGCAAACAACAACAACAACAACAAACAACAACCAGCAGCAGCAGCAGCAACAACAACAACAACAACAATAGCAACAATAACAACAACAAACAACAACAAACAACAACAAACAACAACAACGACAACAACAGCAACAACAACAACAACAACAGCAACCATAATAACAACAACAACAACAGCAACAACAACAACACTTGAACAACAACTGTTTTCCCTCTCTTGTTGTTGTTCTACTATAGTGGACGCTCTTTTGCTCCCTTTCTTCCTTCTCTATTGTTTTGTTTCTGAGCTCTAGAGTTCTATAGTTCATTGAGCATGCTCTGGCGTCCCGACGGCTGGGGATGGCAAGTCACTAATATCGTCTTGGAGTGGCAGTTATTATTGAGGGCCGTTAGCCACACACCACCTTGCCATTGGTTTAATTTTCTGTAAATTAAATTGAACAACAACAACAAAAAAACTACAAGAATTTTTTTGTTTCTGAGCTCTAGAGTTCTATAGTACAATGAGCATGCTCTGACGCCCGATGGCTGGGGATGACACATATGCATAGTCTTGAAGTGGCAGTTATTGTCAAGGCCGTTAGCCAAACACCATCTTGCAATTGGTTTAATTTTCTATAATTAAATTGAACAACAACAACAACAACAACAGCAACAACAACAACAACGTTATACTGCAGTGCATGCTTTATTGCTCTACTCCTTCCATTTCTTTCTTATTTTTGAGCTTTTTAGTTTTACAGTACAATAAAACGTTCTACTGCAGTGCATGTTTTATTGCTCTTCTCCTTCCATTTCTTTCTTATTTTTGAGCTTTTGAGTTTTACAGTACAATAATAAGCTCTGGTGCCCCAACGGCCGGGGATGAAAGTGGCAGTTTTTTGGCCGATAGCCACACTCCATCTTATCCTTGGTTTAATTTATTGATAATTAAATTCAACAACAACAACAACAACTACAACTCAACAACTACAACAAACAACACATCGCAACAACAACAACAACCACAACAACACAACAACAACAACAACTTCCAAGCCTGTTATTGGATATTATAAATAAAGGAAAACAACAAGAACCACAACTACAACAACAGCAACAACAACAACAATGAAAATCTCCGCCTCCTCCTCCCCCCCCTCACCCTCTCCCCTTCTCTCTCTCTCTCTCTCTCTCTCTCCTCTCTCTCTCTCTCTCTCTCTCAATCTCTCTCTCTCTCTCTCTCTCTCTCTCTCTCTCTCTCTCT
>WBZZ01000737.1:12500-22258 GCA_019918135.1 Paulinella micropora
GCCCTTTCTTCTGAGACAAGTCTTACATACATACATACATACATACATACATATATACATGCATACATATATACATACATATATACATACATACATACATACATACATACATACATACATACATACGTACATACATACGTACATACATACGTACATACATACGTACGTCCATACATACATACATACATACATACATACATACATACATACAGACGTACAGACATCAAATATATATACAGACATAAATGTCCTTCCACAGCTGCAGAGCCCTTTGGAGAGGGACGATGACAAAGATGTCAACAGCGTCGCCTTCGCCACGGTACTGCCAGCGCGCTGTGCTTGCCATGATACAGTCGCACGCGCTTCGCCTGCTATCTACACTTCGCCCCGCCTGTCGCTTGGGCTCGACTCTACTCTGCATGGCTCCAAATTTTGTCTGTGCTCCACATCTTGTCTGTGCTGCACCTCTTGTCTGCGCTGCACCTCTTGTCTGTGCTGCACCCGCGTGACGTCGCACTGCTAATTCGCAAGTGCCAAGGCCATCCCCCTTTGGATTTGCTTTTCTCAGCCACTATTTGAGTTACGACAATGCTGAGCGCTTCATAGTGCTGCACTTTGAAAGGGCCGCCTTCAGCATTATCATAGCGCCAGTATTGGAAGAGAAAACAAGGCCAGAGCCTGATAAGCTCATTCTACACTTCCCCAAAGTTTGGGTTCCGAGTGCGAAAGAGCCGCCATAGACCAGAAAAGCTGGCCTGGGGTGGCTCTTTCGCAAAACTCGAATTTTAGATTTGATGTAGAACAAGTCTGAGGTGATCACTTGAATGCTTCCGATGGCGTATGGCGCGCACGACTTTTGTGTTGCATTCTTTTCGGCCCCCGCCCAGGTGTCTGTCTTCGCAGACCGCATGGAGCTGGTTGGATATGGTAATGCTTCCCTTGTCTCTCTTCTCCCCTGCCTATGACTGCGTATTTCCCCATCCCAGCGTATGTTAGGCGCTGAGCAAAGATATCATTACGACACAATCAGACATGTGTCAGTCATTGTCATGTCGAAGCACCAAGCTGTCTGCCCCAGTGCGCACTTTACCCTTGCTCGAATTTGCTTGCTGTTCTTGCCAGGTCGAGTTCCCAACAGAACTTTACATTTCTCAGCCTTATCCGGATCCATAACATAAACGATGAGAAAGAGTACGGTACTACCGATAGTAAAGTTTTTTAATAATTCCGATGGCACAGGAATATCTTCTATGAACCCGGCCGAGACAACCAGCTAACTCAGACTCTGTGCCACCCGGTGTCTCGCCTGCATTGCAAGGGACGGCACTAGGCTGCTGCCTGACGACTGCCGTCAATAATCGGCGGCTGTGCCACCCGGTGTCTTGCCTGCATTGCAAGGGAAGGCACTGCCATTGTAGGTTTTGTTAATAATTTTTTCACGCAATCACTTTTTCACCAACCAACTCAAGTTTTAATGATAGAATACTTGCCACTACTAGGGATAAGTGGGAAGCGTAAGAGTTAGAAGGGAAGTGGTAAAGGTGGACTCATAGAGTCAAACGAAGGAATCACAGGAGACAACTCTTTTAATCAGTAAAAACTTGCCAGTCGTAGGATTGAGTGTGAGAAGGAAAGGTAAATATCGTGACGTCTATGTATTAGACCACTATTATTAATATAATGACCCATGATAGCTACAATACACACACAACAGTACTACAGCTTTAACAAGAAAGGCGCCAACACTGAACACGCCGCGTAACATGACTGGCCGGATCGTAAGTAATGGCTCTACCGACACCGTTACTCTGATACGGCCGGTCCTTAACTATTAATTAAGATTATCGTTGTAATGTACTATTAATAACCGTTACTTCACCTAGTCAATTTACCGGAAATTTGGATAGTCTTAGTCATAGGCAGGTTCATAGGCCGGACAGTTATTAATACCTTTATTACTGACGAGGACACTTTCTAGAGTATTTGCGAATCATAGTCTGGAATGCCTAGAATCAAATGAGTTTTGCCATTCTGTAAAGGTCATAACATTTTGTGTGACCCAAAATTTATTAAAAGTCTTTTCTTCTGTTATTCTATACCCTTAGCGGGGTAGCTTCCCTAAACTCTGCGTTTGAGAGATAGATTACGTTTGTTATGAGCCTTGACAAGGAGGCAAGCGTGCCGAAGCACGTATTGAGTCAAGTGCCCATATTCGAGAGCGATGACGAAAGTTTTTTGCCTTGGTCAAGCAAGTTTCAAAAGCATATGCAAGGGGTATCTGTCCACGTGGCAGAGATGGTATCTGTGGCATTAGCCGACCCAGCTAAAGCCAAAAAGGATTTTCCTTACGATGAAGCAAGGGCTAAGGCGGCAGAAGACTTAGAAGAACCCGACACGCCCATAAGTGATAGTGAGGAAGATGAAGAGTCAGATGCCTCTCAGAGAGGAAGACAGAGACCCCAGACAAAGAAAGAAGACAAATCACCAGAGAATTGGGATAAAATGACAGCAGAACAAAAGAAAGAGTGGAAAGAGAAAGAAGCGAGGAAAAAGAAAAGACAAAGTAGAAGACAACAAACAAGAAGAAAGACAGCTATACGCAAAGAGAAGAAATATTATGAAAGGATGAAAACTTTGCAGTTATGTCTGTCTGTGGCCTTTTCCAAAGACAATGTATCTGACTTCCTGCGAACACAGAAGACGATAGGACCCATTGAAGAGTTGATAGCAGTAAGAGATCAGTGGGGTTGCATTTCCGGAACAGGTAGGTACATGTTAGAGGAAGGGTTTGAGAGAACGAGGCCAAGGGCAGGTCAGAGGTATGTAGACTGGCTTAATGAATTTCTCGCAAAGAAATCCAGCTTGAAAGTTTACGTGGGACTCCATTTTCCGATGAGGAAGCAAAGAGAAAGCTATTTAAGAAATTGCGCTACCATCCAGCTTTCGGGGATAAATTTCAGGTGGACCACTATGATCTCCCGGCCAGACTAAGACCAAATTTCTCGGAATTATGTGAAGCATCTAAGGAAAGATGGAAAATGTGGGAAGAAAAAGAAAGACAACAGTTTTCGTGAAAGAAAAGCTCAAATACGCAAACATAACAACCGGAAATCTCGGGATGGCAAGCAGCAGCAAGAGACCAATCTCCTAATGGATAGCAAGGGGAAAAAGGGAGACAATAAACCGGGACCAAAGACAGCTCCAAACTGGACACTCAAAGTCACGTGTTTCGGATGTGATGCCAAAGGCCATACCATGAGATATTGCCCGGTGATTTCGGAAAAGTTCCGCAAAGAAGGAAAATAAAAGAGGAATCAAGCAAAAAACAAGACCACAGAACAAGAAAAGAACGAACAAAAGAACAATTACAAGAACAAAAAGAAACCCTTTTATAAGAAAAAGAAAGCACTCACTTTGATAACAACCGACAACGACAAAAACGAAGACGAACAAAGTGACTCCGATACAAACGTTGCGTTAATACATATGGGAAACACTTATGATAAAAACGATGATGATGAGGAGGAAAGAGAAAAAGATGACGAGCAACCAAGCTCACCTCCCCCCGAATCTACCTGTCCCCAAGCCCTTTTGAACGAAACAAAGACTACACCTAGTGTAGGGAATAGACGTAGTGAGAGTGGAGAAGGACGGGAAGTGCGGTTAATATCGGCCACCCTACGAGGTCCCTCCTCACTACTGGGAGAAGGCAAGGAAGTGCGGTTAGTATCCGCCGCCCCACGAGGTTCCCCAGTCATCCCTAACCCTAACGAAACTCCTTTGAGGCTTGAGAGTTCTTACGGAGTCAAGCCTAACAAGAAATGTGCCGGAATAAACAGACGCAAAAAACCGTGTAATGTTTCCGTTGAAAAATCAAAAGGAAAGGAAGTATTCGAAAATCACGCGAAACGATTATCTTATGCGAGGTACTGCGGATATCACGCCACACAAGACCCAGATTACCCGGAATTGGATTTGTCAGTAAGTCCCGTGTTGCGTCCCCCCAAATCTCCTTACTACCCAGACGAACGAGGTCTTAAAGCTGCAGCATTGGAAAAGTCTCGTAAAATTTCGCAAAGACTCGTTTTCGGGGAATTTGAAACTTTACGTGACACCAAAATTTCCACAAGTCCACAAGTCTCGCAAAATATTCCGCAACAACCACGCAAACATAATCCATTTTCTAGTCAGCGGACCGGCCAGAGCAGAGAAGGGAGCGAAGAGAGTGGAGTGGATGAGGGAGAGCGACGACTTGGACCCACTTCTGCCAACAAGTTCGGCAACCAGGTAGGCCTCACAACAACTCCAAATCTCTAGCTCTAGACCAATCACAGCACTCCCACCAACACAAACAACAAACACGCAACCCATCAACCCTCCTGTCATCATCTTCAAAGACATAAATGAAATAGCTAAAACGTTAATGAATGAGTGCGTGAGGGGAATGAATGGAGATGTGATGCGTGTCGTGAGTGGTGAGCTAGAGAGAGATGACTTTTTGACTGACATAGTAAGAGCAATAGAAGGTGTGTACTTGGATAGAGCAGTCAGACAGAGTCCTATTACTACACCTCCACAACTCACAGAAGAGAGAGAAGGTGAAAGTAGAGGAGAGGGAGAACTAGAGACAGAAACAGAGACAGAGACAGAAGGAGAGACAGAGCACGTATCGATACATGTGAGAAAAAGAGTTATGAAAAAGAGAGACATGACAGTACAGGATAGTGGAGCAAGCACAGACATATCATGCAGAGAAGACAGATTGATGGATGTCGATGAGATAGACCCGGTAGAGCTACTGACAGGCAATGGAGAGAGGGAGTTGAGTAAGTCAGGAAGAGCTAGGCTGACAGTAATAGATGGGAAAGGAAGGCCTGGAGCAGAAGAAAAGAAGATGTTACTTGACACTACCTTACCAGTTAGCATAGTCTCTACAGGACAGATGGACCACAAACACAACAGATCAGTCATCCACCAAAACGGACAGCTAGTAATACTCAAACACCCCATCCACATTAACGAGAGTGATATACTAGTAAGGGGGAGGTTAACTAAAAGTATGATATAATAGA
This sequence comes from Paulinella micropora, assembly GCA_019918135.1. Classification (NCBI taxonomy): domain Eukaryota; phylum Cercozoa; class Imbricatea; order Euglyphida; family Paulinellidae; genus Paulinella; species Paulinella micropora. Next base: position 17,573 of record WBZZ01000737.1, read on the forward strand.
TGAGATGACGAATATGATGAACCATTGAAAGTCAACGAAAGATATGATCCTTTTGCGACAAGGGGGTAAAAGGGGAGGGAGGCCCCACAAATGACAACAAAAAGGAGATAAGTAAGCATGAAGTAAATAAGAGAGAGAAAGAATCACACGTAGATATAGTATTATACGAAGCTTACCCCAGAAAGTCAGACAAACCTAGAAAGATAGGAATCAAGCTTTTTCACTATGCCTGTGGGCATTATGGGTTAACAAAGATGCGCCTATTAGCAAAAATTTTGAACATTAAGTTAGTATATGACGAGAACGATGTGAGATTTTGCGAATCTTGCATGATAGGAAAGTCCAAACATTTGCCACGTTTTGAAGTTAATAAGATAGAAAGAGCCCAAAAGCCAGGTATAATCCTACATATAGACACATCAGAACCGTGGGCAACTAGATCAATAGGTGATAAGCGGTTTAAATTTTCGGTCACCGACGACTACTCACTGTTCATTCTTGACTTTTATTTAGCCCATAAGAATGAGTTTGTAGATTGCTTAAAACAAGCTGTAGCCTTTTATGAGAGACAGACAGGAAACAAAGTAAAGAAAATTCGTGCAGATCAAGAATTTGATATTCCGGAGGAAGTCATAAAGTGGTGGAAAAATATTCGCTTTATTTGGAAAACTTCCGCGACAAACGATAAAGACTGGAATCCTATTGCAGAAAAAGTGAATGATATTACGGCGGGGCCAGCACGAGCAATGAGATATCACGCTAAATTACCGCCGCAATTCTGGGCAGAATTAGAACACGCAGCCACAACCATTCACAACATACTACCGGCAATTCACGGGGAACGCAAAGGAATCTCGCCTTATGAACAGCTATTAGGTAGAAAACCAACACTCTTTCACTTAAAACCAATAGGATGCATGGGTGTGTTACATGTATCTAAGACTAAAGTGCGGAAGGGAGAGTACAGAGGGGGAAAGGTGATGCTAGTAGGATATGATTTATTTCGGGAACTATACCGCGTATTGCGTATGGGATGGTAAGAAGATAATTTCCGGAGTGAGAGATGTGAGATTTAATATTCATAAAATCGGTAAACAAGCTCATCCTCCTAAACTAGTGTCGTGGGATAATGATGACTCTGAGGAGGAGAATGAGAATGAGAATGAGAGCGAGCAACCACACACATCTCCACAAGCGTCACCACCCCAGGCACCTCAATCACCTAAGTCACCGCACAACGTCAACAGCGACCACCCAACAACACAGTTTGATGAAGCTGAGGGGGAGATAGAGAATGTTAATGTCAATGCGAATGAGAATGAACATGTGGAGAAGATAATACACTAGATGACAAACATACACGCTTACACACAAGTCCAGAGCCACATTATCCACAACAATCACCCACAGAGCACATGATCAAACCACAAGAGCATAAAAATGAACAAGATCCAACAGATCCACTAAAATTATATGAAAGAAGAGCATACGAAGAAAAATCACCACCATCTAAGGGATTAACGTGGGAGCAGAGTCAGAGAGTAACGGAGAGTAACATAATCCCCGGTAAAAGGCAGCGCAAGGCAGTAGAGAGATTTACCCCTAGCAGTGAGCCCAAGAGAGAAAAGAGAGACAAGAGCTGATAGGTAAGGTAGTAAGAGTGCCAGCGCGTGCATAGGGAGATGGATGGGCGAAGAAAAAGTACGGTGTGGGATGGGAGAGCATAGTACGGGTAGGGGTAGTCAGCAGAGTGTATGACCCCAGAGATAGACTAGTAGTAAGAGACAGACCTCAGCCCACCCACATAGTTAAGTTTGAAGACGAAGAAGAACGGATGTTGAATTCGGAAATCCACAAATACTCCGTGAAAGATCCCAAATACCCGATGCAAAGTCCCGCTAATATGTTCTTATGCGATGACCGTATGGTGGCAGATGAGATTCGTGATTTTTATTTGTATGTAGACGTCAGAGTGCCCAAAGATGTCATAGAGGCAGGTTTGACAGCTAAAGATGTTTTAGAAGGTATGAAAGCAGAACTAAAAGCTCTTCAATCCTTTAACACATACACATGGGTACCCCATAAGGAGGCAAGCAAGGCAGGAGTTAGTAAGATAGTTAGATTGACATGGGTCCACAAAGTAAAGTTAGATGAGAACGGGAAAAAGTTCATAAAGTCTCGTTTAGCTTTACGGGGAGATATGTAAGAACCCGGTGTCAGCTATACCCAGATCAGCTCTTTGTCCCTTGCGCCGCGCACCGTTCACTTTTATTTCTCGCCAAACTATCTGCCTGGCACAAACACAAACTATACGGCATAGACTTTAAAAATGCATACCTAAATGCTCGTATGAATGACCCTGTTTATGCATATGCGCCAGAGAGTGTAGACAGAGAAGGGCATGAGGGGATGATATGGCGTATAGATGGTGCCTTGTATGGCGCACCTCAGGCAGGAAGAAGATGGTATGAGATATTGAGCACCCAAGTTAGAGGAATTAGGTTTTAGGCTGCTAGATTCTGATTTATGTATGTTTGTAGAAAATGATAAACCTTTAAGAGAAGCTAGATGATTTGTTGTTCACAGCACCAAACAAACAAGCATATGAGCGTTTTGCGTCCGCATTAGAAAAACATTTCCCGCTCAAAAGACTCGGTATAGCCCGTGAATTCAAAGGAATAGAGATAGAGCAATCGAACGGGAAAATAATTTTGCATCAGCGAAAATATCAGCAGCAGATACTAAAAGAGGTAGGTTACGATTCTGCTAAACCCGTCAGTACTCCAGCGCAAGAACATTTCACGGAACCGATGTCGGAATCAGCCAGCTTGCGAAAATTTTCAATTCCTAGTTTAGTTGGTCGTTTGCTATTTCTCGCGAAGATGACAAGGCCCGATATAGAACAAGCACTAAATTCGGCAAGTGTCATGCAAACTATCGATAAGGGAATAACTTATGCGATGTTAGGCAGAATCTTTCGTTATTTAGTTAACTCTTATCGAGGTTTAGCTTACCTTGAGCCTAAGTCAGAGCAGGAAGGGCAAACCTATCCAAAACTTTCCATGTGGCCCGACGCGGCTCACAAAGTTTGTAAGAAAACAGGAAAGTCCCGCACTGGATTCGTGATCCTATGGGGCAGCGATCCAGTTGCATGGTTATCAAAGCGACAGAGTCGCATCGCCCTGAGTTCCAATGATGCTGAAATATTTGCAGCAACTGAGTGCATTAGGGAAGGACTTGCACTGAAACACATCACACAAGAACTAAACATAGCCCAAAAGAGCCCGATAGAACTATTTGAGGATAACTCACAAACAATCTTAGCGGCAGAGAGGGGTATGTCAGGTAATAGAACTAAACACTTACCTTTAGAATTACACTTTATGCACCACCTACAGAGAGACGGTGAGATTAAGTTTGTAAAGATAGGTACGAAAAAGCAGATAGGTGATGTAATGACAGAATATTTACCGAAAGAACCATTCGAGTATTTACTTAACAAATTTACGGTAAAGATCGAGTAATTTCGGGATTTGCGTGTCCACTCACTTATGTTTGCTTTGAGTATTTTGTGCAGTTTGTTGCTTGTTGCAGCAGTTTTTTTTTGCGCATTTAAGTTGGGGATAGCCTCGCGTTTGCCGGCCTCGCATGGTAGTCCGAGTCGGCGATCCAGCCTCGGACTGCTCAACGCCCCTGCTTTTCTATCCTTCTTTCTGTCCTAGAATAGGAAATCTAATTTTTTTTTTTCGATTTTTGCTACCCTCTACGGGAAGCGCTTGCAAATTTCCGAACACATACATACTTCATATGCATACATACTACTGCATGACTACATATATACATATATAGAGGATGTGATGTAATTGGGAGTTGATGACCTTCGGGTTACCCATAACTGATCCTCACCACTATTTTTTTAATATTACACACTGGCCACTAATATAGCCTATGACTTGCGACTAAGGGGGAGCGTTGTAATGTACTATTAATAACCGTTACTCCACCTAGTCAATTTACCGGTAATTTGGATAGTCTTAGCATAGGCAGGTTCATAGGCCGGACAGTTATTAATACCTTTATTACTGACGAGGACACTTTCTAGAGTATTCGCGAATCATAGTCTGGAATGCCTAGAATCAAATGAGTTTTGCCATTCTGTAAAGGTCATAACATTTTGTGTGACCCAAAATTTATTAAAAGTCTTTTCTTCGGTTATTCTATACCCTTAGCGGGGTAGCCTCCCTAAACTCTGCGTTTGAGAGATAGATTACTTTGATTATAGTTCCAACACTCCCCGGGCCCTGGAACAAAGTAAACATGATCATTAATAATATGTAAGTTATTAATACTGCCGGTCCTATATAAATCACGTAGTACGCCATCTATCAAGTTAATAATACTATTTGTGAAACATGAGAAAACACAAACTCAAAAACATATACCGCCGCCTTACCCGGGCCTCACACTCTCCGAGAAGTGTTAGACCTATTAATATAATTAACCGGATAGTCAGTATGGGCCGGCATATGTAATGTGTGTCGTTAGAGCCATTACGTATGTCCGGCCTAGTATGTAATCGGGCCGTTCCCTTGGCGTTAGTCATAACTATTTTAACCACCGTTACCTGGATAGTTAATTTGTTGATTGGCCGGACAGTAACTATTACCAATATAGACTGGGAACGTT
>WBZZ01000738.1:0-42091 GCA_019918135.1 Paulinella micropora
GGATATCAGTATATGACACTAAAATAATCCCACGACTACTTCCTTGTTACTGGAACTGAACTTTACTGAGAATACAATCACTTTCCGTTTTACTCTAGAACTATGCCACGTCACTAGCAACGATTATGGTTGTAAGCACAACTAATGACTGTGACTAATTATAATATGGACTGAAAGACTGTAACTGTTCTACCTGTACTACGTCCTAACTAACCATCCATCCGTACTGATTAAAATGGTAACTGACATACTATATTGGTAAACAGTTAAGTGCCACTTGTGCCACTAAATAACGACTAATGTATAAAACGGTATTCTCGTAATTACAAATACGTTAGGAAGTGTAAGGCTGTGACGCTCCCCCTCAATAAGATAATATCGTAAATGAACGGAATAAGTAAATTGTAAATACTATACTATAGTTCTGTGCAATTTAGAAATAATCGCCCTCGGTCCATACTGTGCAGTCGGACACTGCCAATTCATTACGCGATAATATTAACCATGTTACACTTAAACTGCAGTCATCGTAGGTGCGTGACATCGCAGGTCGATAGGTCCATCGCAGTTGTAAAATCGTACGTATTTGTTAAATAAATAGCAAAGGCCGTGTCAATTTGTTACCCGTAATGTAACAATCAATTGGCCATGTCCATTTGTTACCCGTAATGCAACAATTAATGGGCCGTGCGTAATAGGTGCATAACGCGAGAAAAATTAAACATTTTGCGAAGTTCGAGACGTTTGGAGAGTCGGGATCGTCGATCGTGGCTGAACGTCGCGTTAGCCAGAGATATCGCTTCATCGCTGATAAGCCGATGAGTAGCCTTGCCATGCCGGCCTGCGGTGCGATGACTTAATTGTACGCTCGTCAGTCCATGCGGTCGTTGTGGCTGAACGTGCGGAGTCGAGACGACGCAGATGACGATGAGTCTCGTTGGGTGCGAGCTTCGATCGCGTAGGTCTGATGCCGGGCTGTTCGGACTCCTTCGTTAGAACCGGGCGCGTCGATTTCTGAATTTGTATCATGTATGTTCTATCTCATTTGTAACCTTATATGAAATGTGACTTAGAAAAATCCGAGTCGTCAGTACGACTATGATGTCTCGAAGTGAGATTGATAGAAGGTAACATAATAGAAACAACATAAATGAAATAGTTCCATTATATGAAATATCGCATTTGAACATAAAATATGTTGCAATGTTATATATCAAATGTGTTACTAACTTCATATGAGACGTCATTTTCGATGATAAAAATAAATGCGTCTATCACATATTTACGTTTTGCAACGTTAATCATGCAACTTCATAAATACACAAAATTACTACAGTAAAATCAAGATCTATATGCGTCTATCCGACTTATGACGAAATAGATCAAGCATTTCGATGTTGGTAACGAATAAGAAGTGCTTATGTAAATAAAATGATGCGAAATCGATAGATCGGAAGCAATTCCAATAATTCTACCTTTGTGACATGTATCTATCCTATACTTCCCTGATTCCGATCGATGTTCGATTTGCGCGTCTGAAAGAACTACCTGATTAAGAAAAATGAACAGTAAGTCAACAATAACATGCCATAACTATTGACTATGCTGTTTTCTCTCATAGGTTGCTCCCCCGGAGCCTATTCTATCCTGCGGCTAAGTCCTGTGACTTTAGCTCGCTTTCCATGCTCTCTTCTTCCTAAGCTCCTATCTCAGCCAACGAACTCGTTGCATAGCTCGTGCGCTACTCAGAGTCGGCTCGGGCCTTCATACACCTGCGTACGGTACATGCGTATGCGAAAATTTGCCTAAATTGCTGTTACGAAAATTAACGTATTCGTTGATCACAAAAAATTCGAAATTAACAATATTACCGATGTTTATTCCATTTTCATAGTGAATTTATCCAAAAGATAATCCATCTTATCTTTAGGAAGGTGCTTAGTTAAAACATCACCGATTTCCTCATCCGTACTTACCTTCCGAAATTTTACGATTCCGAGAGTTTCCAGTTCATGCAAATAGTGTTTTTCTACGAGAAGATGCTTAGTTCGCGGTCCCGCTAAAACTCTGTGCTGCTAAGATCGTTTGTGCATTATCTTCGAACACATCAACGGGATTATTCTGTGCTAAGCCTATCTCTGTGAGAATCCTCCAACCTCCATTTGCTAGCCAGTCTCTCGACTGGTAAGCAAGGCCACCGGTGGAGCTCCTGAGGGCAAGACCGCACTAAGCCGAGGTTACTCTGCAGTTCCTGTAACCTCTTGCAAAACGTCGCCGAATGTGCAAGTGCATATATCATGCATGGTGGCTAGAACTGCCTCAAAACTCCATCCATAACAATTTGGCAGGCAACTGGGTCCTGGGCTATCAACCAGCATGGCGGAGTTAAAGATCTTTTATGAGGTCTCAACGATCCTCCTCCACAGCATACCACCAAATGGTTATGGATTGGCATCACAGTTTAATGCCGTAAGGCATTGGGCTGAATAATAATAATAAAAATAATAATAATAATAATAATAATAATAATAATAATAATAATAATAATAATAATAATAATAATAATAGTGTATCTCCTGCCAATTGCTGAGCCAAAAGGCCATGTGCATCCAGTCCTCCATTCCATAAGGAAAGTCTCCACACCAATCGGTGGAATAAAGGAAGTGACGGCATAGAACATTACTCTAGGAGCTTTATACCAATCAGCCCATGGAAAGGACCGATGGCCTATGTACTCCCTGAATAATAATAATAATAATAATAATAATAATAATAATAATAATAATAATAATAATAATAATAATAATAATAGTGCTTCTCTGTCAATGGCTGATGCATTTCTGCACATGCGCCTCCATCGTCTCACCCGTGAGAGGAGTACGAAGAATTGACGATAGGCTGTAATGACGCCCCCGCAAGGGCAGTTCCAACACTTCCAGACTGACCGGTATGTTCAATGAAAATACTGGTGCAGACGGACCGGTATGTTCAATGAAAATACTGGTGGCACCGACGAGAATCGAACTGGCGACAGGGCCCAGATGGTAGAACTTGACCACTGGGCTATCACGGTGTCAAAATAATAATAATAATAATAATGATAATAATAATGATAATAATAATAATAATAATAATAATAATAATAATAATAATAATAATAATAATAGTGCTTCTCTGTCAATGGCTGATGCAAATCTGCACATGCGCCTCCATCGTCTCACCCGTGAGGGGAGTACGAAGAATTGACGATAGGCTCTAATGACACCCCCGCAAGGGCAGTTCCAACACTTCCAGACGGTATGTTCCATGAAAATACTGGTGGCACCGACGGGAATCGAACTGGCGACAGGGCCCAGATGGTAGAACTTGACCACTGGGCTATCATGGTGTCCAAATAATAATAATAATAATCATAATAATAATAATAATAATAGAATTATCAGTCAATTGGTCTTTGATCCTGTCGGACATGTGCCTCCATTGGTAGCACGGGACCGTTCGGTGACGCGGCTCCGCTCCAAAGACTCGACTGGCAGTGCAATGTGCAAATGAGCGTGCTGTGCATGTGCAAGTGGGTGCAAGGAGTGAGAGGAGTTATCTGCCGAGAAGAAGTCCGCGACGCTGCGCTGACCTCCACCTACAACAGATCTAGCCAGACATTCTACCTGACTAGGCCTTCCCCTCCTTCTACCCACCTCCTGAACGACCGTGAGGTCGATCACCTCCTCCTCCTCCTCCGCCCCCTCTGCCTCCCTGGTCTGCGCCTCCAACTCCTCCCACTCCTTCCAGATGGTGGCAACAAACCTTCCTAACTCCTCCTCCACCTCTTCTGGGACAGGGATAAACAAAACGCCGAGCATCGCCGCCATCTTTTCATCCTCCCCCTTCAGCCATTCCTCTTTGAAGAGCCTCATCTCCTCCTCTGCCTCCCGCAGTTCCCTGTGATAAAGCCCTCCTCGATTCAGCACGAGGGGCTGCCGGGCTCCCGCCTCATCGATAAACTTAAACAGTGCCTCACGAGAGCTCGCAAACGTTGGGCAATGCAGCAGGAAGTGACGTAACGACTCGTTAACCTCAGTGCCACACAAGGCGAAACAGCTTGAGCAGTCCGGCGAGCATGAGCCAAATTTGGATCGGTAGAGGCGAAGGCGATTGTTGCAGCTCAACAATCGCCTTCTGATAAGGTTGTGACTTCCCCCCTCCAGCGCCCGCCAACGTGGGAAAGCAGAGCGGGAAGACATCTGGCTAAGCAGCACCCTAAGCCCATCAGAGGGCTTAGCCTGCCGCTCCCAGCCAGCTACTTCCTGCCGGACAGACCATTGCTTTACCACCTCGTTCCAGTTCGCCAGAGCGGCCCGCCAGTCCTTATCATCTACCGTGCCATCTTCGTTCACGACCCGCTTGAGCGCATCCAAGCCCTCCCGCAGCCTGTGATCTGCTAAGATCAAATTTTCCGTATCTTCCTTCCATTTGCACCGACCCGTGTTGTAAAGCCTGCGTGTTAGCGCTGTGTTGCCCAGTAACTCGATGCGCCCTAGGAACCGAAGCCGGGCCGCCTTGGCAAGGATGCTAAAACTCGGCGTGCGGCCTAAACCCCTGGTGATGCAGCCGCTTGTGCGCGTACCAACACCTAAGATGACCCGCAGGGGCGCTACCAACGCGCCCTCCAGCTTATTCAGCTTGTTGGCGCCCGGCAGATCCCAAAAAGCCGATGCGTAAAGCAACTTTGCGCCAACCATTTGCTCCCAATTCATCAGCCGAAGACGCGCTGGAACTTCATGGGCAATCCAGAGGGGGTAGTAGGCAGCCGTTCCCGCTACAGTGATTTCCGCCGCCCGCTTCGCTTGCGGTTTATCGGAGAGGGTGTCCGTGAGCAGAACTCCCAGGTATTTGTAGTGGTCGGTGACGTTGAGAACCTTGCCCCGGAACCTCACGCACGGGGGCGACTTTTTAGACTTGGCATGCCTGTAGATCGGCATGACTTCCGTCTTGCCTGGTTTCAGGTTGATTTCAAGCCGATAGTCCTCCACTAATGTCGCCACGACATTTACAATCTGTTGAAGCTCCGTGACACTATGCGCAATTACCGCAACGTCGTCGGCGTAAAGCAGGGTCCGTATGTCTTCGATGCGGTTGAGGTCCTCGATCTCCAACTCTTTCGCGATTCGGACCGTTAGCTCATCCATGAAGACGTTGAACAGCGACGGTGACAACGGCGACCCTTGCTGAACTCCCATCTCTTCCAGCACTTCACCAGTGAGTTCGCCATCGACTAGCACTCGCGATGACGTTCTTCGGTAAAAACGCCGCAGAATGCGATAGAACTTGCCCTGTACCCCCATCTGGGTTAGCCTCTGAAACAACCCGGCCCGCCAAACCGTAGGGAATGCCTTTCTCAGATCCACGAACAAAACGAAAGAACGGAGGCCAGCTTGTTGTCTAAGGCGCAGACGCTCCTTAAGGACAAAAATCTGGTCCCCAGTACTACGTTTTGGCCGGAACCCACCCTGCTCTGGGCGAAGCATGCCCGGCTGATCGATGAAAGCCGTAAGCCTCGCCGCCATAAGAGACAGATACATCTTACCCAGACAGCTCAGAATCGCGATGTCTCTCCAATTTTCCGGATCGGTTGGGTCGCCTCCTTTTGGGATGTTGACGATAATCGCTTTGCCCCAGTCGCTGGGGGTGTATTCGCACGGTTTCAACCAGTTGAAGAAGCGCACCAGAAAGCTCACAATCCGCGTGCCTCCGTACTTGAGCATCTCGTTCTTGATCTTATCCGGTGAGCACGCTTTGTGATTCTGGAGATTTTCCTGGCAGAGCTCCACTTCCTTCTCGGTGTAATCATAGTCCAGCGGGCCCGTCTCAGTCCGGATCTCCTCGGCTTGCGCCATGGCCTCGAATTGGTCGCGCAGGTTGTCGTTATACTGAAAGGTTTCGCGGGCCTTCCGCTCGGGCTCAATCCGCACTGCTTCCTCATCAGAACCGACTTCCTCTACACATGCATCCTCCAAAAACTGGTTTTCTTTGGGGACCACCATACGTCGGCGGTATTCTTCCCATTCTTGTAGTTTTTCCCGGAGTGTGCATGCCAGAGTGCCATCGGGCTTCCGAACAGGAGCAGAAGCGTTCGACCGCCGAACCCCGCCCAAACGCTTTGACAGCTTCCAGTACGTGGCCATGGTAGCGCTCCTGAAGTTGGCAGCGGTGTCATTCTGGACCCGCTTCCACGCTTGCTCCTTCTTCTCCTTGCATAACCTTCTGACCGCCTTCCTCGCTTCTTTATATCTTTGCCAGGCCTCTCGGTTGGCCTCATTCCTTCGCCAGAGGCCGTATGCCTCTCTCCGTCGCGCAATCGCTTCCCTAAGACTCTCATCAAACCATGCATTAGTAAACCCTGGCCTAATCACCCGAACTCCCAAGACCTTCGCGACTGCGCCCGTGAAAGCTCGGACCACTAAGCTAGCGACCCTATCTACCTCCTGCTGAAGCTCATCCGGGTCCTCCACTGCTGATAGATCTGGGAGGCCATCTGGCAACAGCCCCGATATACCAGCTGCAAAGGTCTCGTCGTACTTCAACCTAAGCTTAGACAGCTCACTCTCCTTACCCTCAACTACCCTGCCTATCAAGCGCTCTGCCTTGAATGCTTTGTACCTCTTTACCTGCTTTTTGGGGGGTGGCTGTCCCCCCCAGACCAGTTCCGCCCACACAGCTTTGTGGTCGGTATCAAGGTTTACCTCGTCGACGCCGAAGCTCGCCTCCTCCGCCAGCTCGGAAGAGACGCAGATGTAATCCAGTAGATGCCTTCGTCCACCTACATTTTCCTGCCTAGACCACCAATATTTGTCCCCCCGTGGTTGCGAAAACCCACTGAGATTGCGCAACCCCGTGGCAACAAGCATCGCAGCCAGCAACTCACCATTCTCACTCCTAACCCCTCTACCCCTCTCATCTATCTCGCCAAAGAGGCCCACCACTCCCTCCTCCCGCGCTATTCTGGCGGGCCCCAGCTTAGCATTAGCATCACCAACCGTAACCACATGACCTTTGGTGGCGAAGTAGGAAACGGCCGCCTGCCACGCCTCATAGGCTGCAATAGATTCCTCTCGTTGATTTTCTTGGGGGAAGTAGCCGTTGCCGACGAACACATCCGACGCCGTCGCGCTCCCAGACGACAGCCTCACCCACAATTGCTGTGGGTGTGGAACAGGCGCCTGTACAATGGTAGCGCACGGTGCCAGATAGTTGGCCACCAACGTCAAGACTCCCCCCAAGAGACGCGAGCCCGCACCAGTTGCAGCCGCTTTGCCGAGGACTGCGAAGCCGTCGACTTGGAGCTTCTCCACCTTCTGCGACGATAGGTTGTGCTCCTGGACTCCGACGATCACCCAGCCTCGCTCCTTGTAGTGCTCCGGCCATTCCCCAAAGCCTGGGCTATCCGCACCCACTTTGCCTTGCCAATTATGTGAGGCCACCCTCAGTGGGAAGCCTTTCACAAATTGGGAAGAACGAAGCTGATGCCGATGCCTGCGCTTCGGTTGAGCCCGCCTGGAGCCCTCCGCCACCCTCCACGGCCCATCCTGCACCCTCCGCCCCAGCTCCTCCAGCTCCCGCATCCCGCCCCACTCCGCCAAGGGAGATTCACCGCTTGAGGCTTCGCCCTGGGGCTCGTCGACTTCCACGTCGAGCACCCAGTAGCCAAACCCCTGCTTGCGAAGCTCCCTCTGCATCTCTACATACTGGGCACCCCCCCGTGCAGCCCGCTGCTTCTCTCTTTCCCGGAAAGTCCTACCCGTCGCAACGTGAACCTTTCCCGTGAAGAACTTACGCTCCCGCAGCAGCCGCACCATCTTCTCCGCCTCCTCACAAGACGCACATTTAATCCGCAAATGTCGCCCACTACCTCTGCCCGCGAATTCCACCTCGACTTCCCCGAGACCGAGAATTCGGAGCTCTCGCGCCATGACCACTGTCTGAGAGACATGCGATAGCCCCCATACTATGCAACATCTCTTATCCAGCTCATTTCGTACCTTCCTCCGCCACCTCCTCGGTGGCGGTACCGCTTGCCACACGCCGTGACCAGACCTTTCCGGACGTGACTTCTCTTCCGAGGTTGGGGAGGGTGATCGAGATGCAGCAGGATTGCTGGCTCTACGTGATTCAGGTTGCCCGTCAGGTACGCGAGCACTCGACCACCCCACCCCGGCCGAGTAGCCATCACCACCCGCAGGCGCACTCCCACGGGGAACGTCTAAACCTGAAGGATTACCGCCTTGACCCATAGGGCCAGCACTAGCGGCCGCGCTCTTCGCATAAGAACCTGACATAAGTGGTATGGGACCCCGGTGCCGCATTGATCGAGTTGTAAACTCGATAAATGAGGACCCAGGTGGGGTTATTTAAAGCTCAACCCTTAAAAAGCATACGTGTACGTATGTATAGGAATACACACAAACACTCACCTGCATCCGTAACCAGGCACGAGGCAGGACCCGCTGTGCATCATCGAGGTAGGTGTCGTGGCAAACCACCCTGCGTCCGATAAACGCTGCAAGTGAGTCATCTACCGAGAGCACAGAGTGACAGGCCCGTGCACGCGTACCCACCACCCCATAACCCTCCGCCAGAGCAACCCCATGGCTTCCGCAGGATGAGCACGAAGAGTGCTGAGAGAGAGGGTGAGCCAGGAGCCCCGCTCCGGTCCGTCGTTACTTTGGTCATTTAGTCGTTTCAAGGCTTGTGGTAAGGTGTAGGGCCTCTCGCCTTCGTACAAACTCCGACCGACAGTAGTTTGGTTGACCATCCTTCGCGGTGACCCTCTGAACACAACCCCCTCCCCCAGTGCCCACCCCTTGTGATTCCAGAGGCCACCCCGAGCCAAGAGCCATGAGTATGATGAGCAACTCACATGAGTTACTCTCAGTAATTGGGACCCGTCTCATAAATCAATGGAACGCTTATCGTGCGCCCCTCATAGGCTCAGCCCGCCCATGTGAAAGCTAGGCCTCGCCCAAAGCAAAGCAAAGCAAAGCAACAAAAAAAAAAAAAAAAAAAAAAAAAAAAAAAAAAAAAAAAGAAAAAGAAAAAAAAAAGAGAGAGAGAGAGAGAGAGAGAGAGAGAGAGAGAGAGAGCGAGCAAGAGCGAGGCCACCGTGGCTCGCCCGCAATCCAGCTGGGTGCACCTCGTCACAACCACTAATCGGCGTGAGCTCATAGCTGTGTGCGACATAGGTACAAGAGCAAGAGGAGAAACAGTGTGCCAGCGTGGATGTGTGGGCGAGGCAGTGCGGTGAGGCAAAGCAGCGATGCCAGTCGAGTCCCTGGAGACGGAACCTAGCATCAAAAACATCGTATAAGTCTACCCCAGGCCTCCATCCACCGAGTGGTGAGCTCGATAAAAGAAGACCCGAGTGGGGTTATTTAAAGCTCAACCCTTAAAAAAGCATAAACATGTACGCCGCCAGGAACCCAACAACAATAACATAGCAGCCAGGAACCCAACAACAATAACATAGCAGCCAGGAACCCAACAACAATAACATAGCAGCCAGGAACCCAACAACAATAACATAGCAGCCAGGAACCCAACAACAATAACATAGCTTCCGTAACCAGCCTTCAGGAACCCGCCTCAGTTACCCGCCCCCGTAACCAGGCCAGAGACGTGACGTACTATACATCATTGAGGTGTCGTGGCAAGCCACCCTGCGTCCGATAGAAGCTACAAAAGAGTCATCTACCGAGAACACTAAGTGACAGGCCCGGTCACATACACCCAACACGTCCCGACCCTCCGCCAGAGAACTAAACATTCGACAATCTTGGGGGTATCCCTTTTTCCGAAATTTTCCATGAAGTATATGGACTTTTTTGAAAACGTGTGGAAATGAAAGGAAATCAATTCACTGATTGCAGAACATATAAAAATAATATTAAAACATGTTTTTATTAATTGTAATACACTTTAACTTCATCTTCAGAGGTGGGCAGGAACCGGTCCGACACGGTAATCTTTCTCCTTTTTCATAGTCCCGGCTACTATGAATCTATGATGATAACAATGCCCAACATGCAGAATTTGCTTTTAAGTTTGTTTATCTTTGTTTACATTAAGCATTTTACTTTATTATGATAATAAACATTGCTTTTACCTACAATAAATTCCCCCCGGGGGGGGGGGAGGGGGGAGGGGGGAACGGGGGAGGAAGAGAAGTGCGATGTCGCCACGCAAAATACATAGATTCTACAACAAAATTTCTTTAATTACTAAAAAAAATAATAAATCTAACTCCGTAATATCATACTAACTAAATTAGAAGTTTGTTTAAATCTTGCACGCGACAAACGTTTTTAATCACGCTTTCGACCATAACAAACCTGCCAGTGCAAAAAATTACGATTAATACTACACTACTACAAAGAAAAAAAACACAAAACAAATTCAAACATCTTTCAGATGAAGGAGAAAAGTGAAAGCTATGCAAACTACCTGGTGCGTGCATTTGAAGTTAGCGCCGAGTCAGCGCAAGCGATGCTAAAACAAACTCCCATGCGTTAGGTGAGCTGGGAGCGGTGAGACCGGTGCCGCGTTGGGGGGTGGAAGGTGAGTTACCAGCAGACAGAGCGCCAGCTGCCATCCGCGCGATGAGATCCTCCAGCAAGCTTTCTCTCTCGCTCTTACTATTTTTGTTGTTGTTGTTGTTGTTGTTGCTGTTGTTGTTGCTGATGTTGTTGTTGTTGTTATCATTATCATCATAGTTTTTCTTGTTCTTGTTATTCTTCTTCATCTTCTTCTTCACTCTCTCGTTCTCTTCTTCTGAGCTTTCCTCCTCCTCCTCCTCCTCCTTCTCCTTCTTCGAATTCTTCCTCTTTCTTCTCTCCTCTTCCCGTTGTCGCTTCTCTTGCGCCTCTTTTTCCTTCCGATCTTGCGCTTCTTTTTTCTTCCTTTCCTCCTCTCTCAACTTTCTTTCTTCTGCTAGCATTTCCTTAATGGATGCGGCTTGTTCTGACATTGCCTTGTTCACAAGATCCTGAACGACTTCTTTCGACACGCCGGCGGACGAACTACCCTGAATACAATACCGGTCGCCGTTGTTTTGAAAGAAGTCGTTCATTTCTTGCGAACAAGGCAGTGGCAGAACAAACCAACAGCAACGACAACAACAACAACAAAGAATAATAATAATAATAATAATAATAATAATAATAATAATAATAATAATAATAATAATAGTATATCTCCTGCCAATTGCTGAGACAAAAGGCCATGTGCATCCAGTCCTCCATTCCATAAGGAAAGTCTCCACACCAATCGGTGGAATAAAGGAAGTGACGGCATAGAACATCACTCTAGGAGCTTTATACCAATCAGCCCATGGAAAGGGACCGATGGCCTATGTACTCCCTAAATAATAATAATAATAATAATAATAATAATAATAATAATAATAATAATAATAATAATAATAATAATAATAATAATAATAATAATAATAATAAAGTTTGAAAAAAAAATGTCAGCGCTTCCCGTTAGAGAGATTATACTCGGAAAAAAAAAAGACAGGGAAAGGCTCACTGATAGAATGCCACACACACTAGCTAGCCATACTAAAGCTAGTAGCTATACTCCCCTCTCTAAACTATATGCTGCGGCGCCCAAAGAGACCTTTTGACCCCCCCCCCCCCCCGGGGGCCCCCCCCTCACAAAAAAAAAGAAAAAGAAGAAGAAGGAGTAGGAAAGATTATACCTCCAACGACATGTCCACTTCATCAGCGTCGACCGCGGGCTTTTTGGACTTCGGCTTGCCTAGTCACGTCAGAAATTAGAAACACTGAAAAAAAAGCACACAAAAAAAGATGAAATTTGCTAGTACCTGGCTTTTTCTTGCTGGACCCCTTAGGCATAGGAGGCTCAGGGGTCTCTTCTTCTTCAGGGACGTCTGGAACGTCTGGAACATCGTCGACGTCGATGGATTCTGCACAAAGAACCAAACAATATTACATACATCCTTCATTTTTCATTACATACAATGTTGCTACCAAATCTCAGTTTTTTTGGCCTGCCCGAAGAGCGAGGCTCAGTCGGGCCCTTTTTTTGATTCTTCTTCTAACGTTTCAGGCGAGCATGCAGTAAATATGCAAAATAAAGAAAAGGAAGATGCCAAAAAAAACAAAAACAAAAAAAAAAAAAAAAAAAAAAAAAAAGATGGAGCTGGTGGAGAAAAAGAATAATAACATGTATATGAAGAAGAAAAAGAAAAATGGAAGAAGAAGAGGAAGAAGAAGAAGAAGAAGAAGAAGAAGAAGAAGAAGAAGAAGAAGAAGAAGAAGAAATGACCTTGTTTGCTTCGTACAGAAGCAAAAGCTCCCGCTTCCGCCAGTTGCAAATCATAGGCGGGTTCGTGGGGTTACCGACGTAGAGGAGCCACGCGGGCTTCACCTGCTTCTCGAAGTCCATCGGCGACGGATCAAGCATGCAAGAGTGTTTAAGGTTAAAACCAAAAAAACCCATGAGCTGATATTGGATTTCGTCAGCCTTGCCATCGCCGTCAGTGTCGACCTCGCGCGCAGCAAAAATGAAGCGCTTCGATCCTGCAACATCCAAGTATAAAAAATATGTGCAGCTTGTGAATTTTGAAAAACATACAGTACCTCGATTGACTTGCGCAGGAGTCTTCTTGCGCCAACCAATGGGAAAGACAATGAAGAGCCTGCAAATAAAAAATAAACAATCAGTTTATAAAAATCTTTCATACTTATAGGGAAAAAGACCCGGGAGCACAAGGTGAAGTTTCACCCTCACATGTCTCCACTTGCGTGGACGCCTTCAGTTCGAAATTGTTGTACTTTGTAAGTGCAACGTCGAGCGCGAGCGCCCCCTCCCGATGTTTGTTGTCCTCGGATGTGAACTTAAAGAGCAAGCTAATTAAAGCAGCAGCAAAAGAGGAATAATAATAATAATAATAATAAGAGAGTTTAAATAAAAAAAAAAATGGCAGCGCTTCCCGTTAGAAGAAATATACTCGAAAAAAAAAACAGGGAAAGGCTCACTGATAACTGATAGAAGGCCACACACACTAGCTAACTATACTAAAGCTAAGTATCTATACTCCCCTCTCTAAACTATGCTATCGAATAATAATAATAACAATATAATAGTGCTTCTCTGTCAATGGCTGATGCATTTCTGCACATGCGCCTCCATCGTCTCACCCGTGAGGGGAGTACGAAGAATTGACGATAAGCTCTAATGACACCCCCGCAAGGGCAGTTCCAACACTTCCAGACGGACCGGTATGTTCAATGAAAATACTGGTCCAGACGGAGCGGTATGTTCAATGAAAATACTGGTGGCACCGACGGGAATCGAACTGGCGACAGGGCCCAGATGGTAGAACTTGACCACTGGGCTATCACGGTGTCCACAATAACAATATAATAATAATAATAATAAAAATAATAATAATAATAATAATAATAATAATAATAATAATAATAATAATAATAATAATATGTATCGTCTGCCAATTGCTGAGCCAAAAGGCCATGTGCATCCAGTCCTCCATTCCATAAGGAAAGTCTCCACACCAATCGGTGGAATAAAGGAAGTGACGGCATAGAACATTAATCTAGGAGCTTTATACCAATCAGCCCATGGAAAGGGACCGATGGCCTATGTACTCCCTAAATAATAATAATAATACTATATCTGAGGCGTACTGATGCAGCTAATGGCATATCCTCAACGGACATAAGCATCCAATACCCTTTTTCGAGGTCCTCCACCCCCCCGTGTCAGTCTCTCGCCTGATGATCGGGGCCACCGATGGAGCTCCTGAGGGCAAGACTGCACTAAGCCGAGGTTATTCCGCAGTCCCAGCAACCTCTTGCAAGACGTCACCGAATGTGCAAGTGCATACACCAAGCGCGGTTGCTAGAGCTGCCTCGAAACCCCACCCATAACAATCTGGTGTCTGCTGGGTCCTGGGCTATCAACCAGCATATGCGGAGTTTAAGATCTTTTACGCGCGCAACAACCCTCCTCCCCAGCATCTACCACCAAAGGGTTATGAGTTGGCGTCACAGTTTAACGCCTTGAGGCCATTGGGCTGAATAATAATAATAATAATAATAATAATAATAATAATAATAATAATAATAATAATAATAATAATAATAATAATAATAATAATAGTGCTTCTCTGTCAATGGCTGATGCATTTCTGCACATGCGCCTCCATCGTCTCACCCGTGAGGGGAGTACGAAGAATTGACGATAAGCTCTAATGACACCCCCGCAAGGGCAGTTCCAACACTTCCAGACGGGCCGGTATGTTCAATGAAAATACTGGTCCAGACGGAGCGGTATGTTCAATGAAAATACTGGTGGCACCGACGGGAATCGAACTGGCGACAGGGCCCAGATGGTAGAACTTGACCACTGGGCTATCACGGTGTCCACAATAATAATAATAATAATAATAATAATAATAATAATAATAATAATAATAATACTATATCTGAGGCGTACTGATGCAGCTAATGGCATATCCTCAACGGACATAAGCCTCCAATACCCTTTTTCGAGGTCCTCCACCCCCCGTGTCAGTCTCTCGCCTGATGATCGGGGCCACCGATGGAGCTCCTGAGGGCAAGACTGCATTAAGCCGAGGTTATTCCGCAGTCCCAGCAACCTCTTGCAAGACGTCACCGAATGTGCAAGTGCATACACCAAGCGCGGTTGCTAGAGCTGCCTCAAAACCCCACCCATAACAATCTGGTGTCTGCTGGGTCCTGGGCTATCAACCAGCATATGCGGAGTTTAAGATCTTTTACGCGCGCAACGACCCTCCTCCCCAGCATCTACCACCAAAGGGTTATGAGTTAGCGTCACAGTTTAACGCCTTGAGGCCATTGGGCTGAATAATAATAATAATAATAATAATAATAATAATAATAATAATAATAATAATAATAATAATAATAATAATAATAATAATAATAATAAATAATAAAAGAGGAACAGAAGAAAAAGCTAATAATAATAATAATAATAATAATAATAATAATAATAATAATAATAATAATAATAATAATAATAAATAATAATAATAATAATAGTGCTTCTCTGTCAATGGCTGATGCAAATCTGCACATGCGCCTCCATCGTCTCACCCGTGAGGAGAGTACGAAGAATTGACGATAGGCTCTAATGACACCCCCGCAAGGGCAGTTCCAACACTTCCAGACGGACCGGTATGTTCAATGAAAATACTGGTGGCACCGACGGGAATCGAACTGGCGACAGGGCCCAGATGGTAGAACTTGACCACTGGGCTATCACGGTGTCCATAATAATAATAATAATAATAATAATAATAATAATAATAATAATAATAATAATAATAATAATAATAATAGACTTATCAGTCAATTGGCCTTTGATCCTGTCGGACATGTGCCTCCATTGGTAGCACGGGACCGTTCGGTGACGCGGCTCCGCTCCAAAGACTCGAATAATAATAATAATAATAATAATAATAATAATAATAATAATAATAATAATAATAATAATAATAATAATAATAATAGTGCTTCTCAGTCAATGGCGAATGCATTTCTGCACATGTGCCTCCATCGTCTCACCCGCGAGGGGAGTACGAAGATTTGACTATAGGCTCTACTGACATCCCCGCAAGGCAGCTCCAAGCCTTCCAGACAGACCAATACTTTCAAAGAAAATATCCTTTGAAAATACTGGCACCGACGGGAATCGAACTGGCGACAGGTCCCAGATGGTAGACCTTAACCACTGGGCTATCGCGGTGCCACATAATAATAATATAATAATAATAATAATAATAATAATAATAATAATAATAATAATAATAATAATAATAATAATAATAATAATAATAATAATAATAATAATAATAATAAAATAATAATAATAATAATAATAATAATAATAGTGTATCTCCTGCCAATTGCTGAGCCAAAAGGCCATGTGCATCCAATCCTCCATTCCATAAGGAAAGTCTCCACACCAATCGGTGGAATAAAGGAAGTGACGGCATAGAACATTACTCTAGGAGCTTTATACCAATCAGCCCATGGAAAGGAACCGATGGCCTATGTACTCCCTAATAATAATAATAATAATAATAATAATAATAATAATAATAATAATAATAATAATAACAGTATGAAATTAAAAAAAAATGACAGCGCTTCCCGTTAGAGGGATTATACTCGAAAAAAAAATACAGGGAAAGGCTCACTGATAGAAGGCCACACACACTAGCTAACTATACTAAAGCTAGTAACTAACTCCTTTCTGTAAACTATGCTACAGTATCCAGTAATAATAATAATAATAATAATAATAATAATAATAGTGCTTCTCTGTCAATGGCTGATACATTTCTGCACATGCGCCTCCATCGTCTCACCCGTGAGGGGAGTACGAAGAATTGACGATAAGCTCTAATGACACCCCCGCAAGGGCAGTTCCAACACTTCCAGACGGGCCGGTATGTTCAATGAAAATACTGGTCCAGAAATAGACCGGTATGTTCAATGAAAATACTGGTGGCACCGACGGGAATCGAACTGGCGACAGGGCCCATATGGTAGAACTTGACCACTGGGCTATCACGGTGTCCAAATAATAATAATAATAATAATGATAATAATAATAATAATAATAATAATAATAATAATAATAATAATAATAATAATAATAATAATAATAATAGCGCTTCTCTGTCAATGGCTGATACATTTCTGCACATGCGCCTCCATCGTCTCACCCGTGAGGGGAGTACGAAGAATTGACGATAAGCTCTAATGACACCCCCGCAAGGGAATAATAATAATAATAATAATAATAATAATAATAATAATAATAATAATAATAATAATAATAACAATAATAATAATAATACCAGTCTTGATAATCTAATCCGGATAGGAATGTGAAAATTCCTTTGTGGGCCCACACGCGAACCTTCCCCGAATCCAGAGGGGGAAACCCACTCAGCTGGTCATCCTCCTCTTCCTTCTTCTTCCTCTCCTCCTCCTCCATCTTCTTCCTCTCTTCCTCCTCCTTCTTCCTCTCCTCTTCCTCCTTCTTCTTCCTCTCCTCCTCCTCCTTCTTCTTCTTCTTCCTCTCCTCCTCCTCCTTCTTCTTCTTCTCCTCCTCCTTCTTCTTCTTCTCCTCCTCCTCCTTCTTCTTCTTCTCCTCCTCCTTCTTCTTCTTCTCCTCCTCCTTCTTCTTCTTCTTCTTCTCCTCCTCCTTCTCCTCCTCCTCCTCCTTCTTCTTCTTCTCCTCCTCCTTCTTCTCCTTCTCCTCCTCCTCCTTCTTCTTCTTCTTCTTCTCCTCCTCCTCCTCCTCCTTCTCCCTCTTCTTCTTCTTCTTCTCCTCCTTCTTCTTCTTCTTCTTCTGCTCCTCCTCCTTCTTCTTCTTCTTCTCCTCCTCCTCCTTCTTCTTCTTCTTCTCCTCCTCCTCCTCCTTCTTCTTCTTCTCCTCCTCCTTCTTCTCCTTTTCATCCTTCTTCTTCTTCTTCTCCTCCTTCTTCTTCTTCTCCTCCTCCTTCTTCTTCTCCTTCTCCTTCTCCTTCCCTTTGTCCTTCTTTTTTTGCTTCTCCTTCTTCTCCTTCTCCTTCTCCTTCTCCTTCTCCTGTCTCTTCTGCCTTTTTGCGGGAGGAGCTTCTCCCAATCCGTCGTCCCAGGGCACAGGCTTATTCTTGAGCAGGATCCCTACGATGCATGCATTATAAATACATACATACATACATAATACCTTGTGCATTCCAGGTGTAGCTGAAGCCGCGGACCAACTCCTCCAAATCGCCTTTGCCCTGCATGTTGCACATTAAATAAATAAGTAAGTAAGTAAGTGAGCAAGCATATACCAGATCATGCTTGCAAAAGACGGCGTGGGGAATCTCCACACAATCAAAGGGCAGCACGTCTGCAGACCCGTTGATTTTAAGGAACAATTCCCCACGCGAATTTTTGAGAATGGCTTGCAGAGTCTTGGCAATGTGCTTCGTAGACATGCCAGAGTCAGAAAGTGATCCTACACGTTGACAAACGAGCAAAATGAGTTGAATTCCAAAGACATAACTACCAGTCAGCGCCTTCAACCTTAAAATTTTTCTCGGGCCGGTCTGAAATTTGAACGTGTGGAAAAAGGGTCGTGTTATTATCAAACTTTTGTGCAGAGATTTTATTAAGAGCATGACATTTCGAGAAGATGTAACAGCATTCCCGCTCTTTCCCCAGCTCAGAATGAGCGGGAATGCTATTCTTTTTTTCTGTACACAACAATCTGTGGAAAAAACTCTGCACAAAAGTTTGTGAAAAGCGACCGGCATGATTTTGCATTTCCTTCCTACGTACTCTCAACTCATGTCATCCCTTGCATGTTTCTGCTATAACGTGTTTGTTGAAGCTATAAATGTCATTTCCTAACATTGCACGACCCAGCTTAATCTATTTTTCATAAACCAGCAATTCGATGAAACTCGTTTTTGGATTGCTGTTTTGCAAACTTTTGTGCAGAGATTTTATTGAGAACATGACATTTCGAGAAAATGTAACAGCATTCCCGCTCTTTTCCCAGCTCAGAATGAGCGGGAATGCTATTCTTTTTTTCTGTACACAACAATCTGTGGAAAAAACTCTGCACAAAAGTTTGTGAAAACCGACCAGCATGATTTTGCATTTCCTTCCTACGTACTCTCAACTCATGTCATCCCTTGCATGTTTCTGCTATAACGTGTTTGTTGAAGCTATAAATGTCATTTCCTAACATTGCACGACCCAGCTTAATCTATTTTTCACAAACCAGCAATGCGATGAAACTCGTTTTCGGACTGCTGTTTTGCAAACTTTTGTGCAGAGATTTTATTAAGAGCATGACATTACGAGAAGATGTAACAGCATTCCCGCTCTTTTCCCAGCTCAGAATGAGCGGGAATGCTATTCTTTTTTTCTGTACACAACAATCTATGGAAAAAACTCTGCACAAAAGTTTGTGAAAACCGACCGGCATGATTTTGCATTTCCTTCCTAGTACGTACTCTCAACTCATGTCATCCCTTGCATGTTTCTGCTGCAACGTGTTTGTTGAAGCTATAAATGTCATTTCCTAACATTGCACGACCCAGCTTAATCTATTTTTCACAAACCAGCAATTCGATGAAACTCGTTTTTGGATTGCTGTTTTGCAAACTTTTGTGCAGAGATTTTATTGAGAGCATGACATTTCGAGAAGATGTAACAGCATTCCCGCTCTTTTCCCAGCTCAGAATGAGCGGGAATGCTATTCTTTTCTTCTGTACACAACAATCTGTGGAAAAAACTCTGCACAAAAGTTTGTGAAACTGACCGGCATGATTTTGCATTTCCTCTTCAATATATTATTATTATTATTATTATTATTATTATTATTATTATTATTATTATTATTATTATTATTATTATTATTATTGTTGTTGCTTGGAGCTGCCTTGCGGGGGTGTCAGTAGAGCCTATCGTCAAATCTTCGTACTCCCCTCACGGGTGAGACGATGGAGGCACATGTGCAGAAATGCATTCGCCATTGACTGAGAAGCACTATTATTATTATTATTATTATTATTATTATTATTATTATTATTATTATTATTATTATTATTATTATTATTATTATTATTATTATTATTATTATTATTGAGTCTTTGGAGCGGAGCCGCGTCACCGAACGGCCCCGTGCTACCAATGGAGGCACATGTCCGACAGGATCAAAGGCCAATTGACTGATAAATCTATTATTATTATTATTATTGTTATTATTATTATTATTATTATTATTATTATTATTATTATTATTATTATTATTATTATTATTATTATTATTATTATTATTATATAGCATAGTTTAAAGAGGGGAGTATAGATACTAGCTTTAGTATAACTAGCTAGTGTGTGTGGCCTTCTATCAGTGAGCCTTTCTCTGTCCTTTTTTTTTTTAGTGATTCCCTCTAACGGGAAGCGCTGCCATTTTTTTCATGTGTATTTCAAACTTTAGGTATGCCATGCTGAGGGCTAGCAAGGCGCCGATATATGTGGCACACCGTGGTGGTGGCTACGGAGTCTTTGCTGATAAATACCTTCCTCCTTCTTTTCAGCTTGGGCTCCTCGAACCGGGAGGAAAGTCTTTGCGTGCTGCAGATCATGCTGCATTTTCTGATCATTTCACTATGAAAATTGGGAGTTCCCTGCAAACAGGGATGCATCCAATTAAATTCATTAACGAATCGAGCAGCAATGCAATGCATCTCATCAACTCTTCATCGCAAGGGTTCAACAAGCTCGACGATGACACTTGCCGACCGAACGTGAAGGTAAATTATGTTAGTTGTTACATACATCCATGCAATGTAAGTTTTTGTTACGTGTGTTGTATTTTTTCTATAAATATTGTTGTAAATAATGTCAGGTCAGCAAGGGTACTCCTATTGTGACTGTCACCACCACAATATCGAAAGATCAAGAGATTTTGCTCAGCTATGCACCTAATCCAGACCTAGAGATAGCTACGCTGCCAAGCGATGCACATCCGGTCTGGTTGAAAGAGGCTGGCAAGGAAGGAGCTAAAATCCCAGTTTTCCTGTTCGAGACTGACATTGGTCATGTATGTTTCATCGTTCCTGAGAAAGAACATCCGCTTCCACTTAAGTCAATTTCCTTGCTTCATGAAGCAAAGGTTGAACTTTTAGCGTCGGTCAGCAGTATTGACTTAAGTGGAAGCGGATGCGTCGTGCTTTGGCTACTAAATACCTAGGGCCGGATGAGCGAGCACATGTGGAGGAAATGTTAGCAGGTGGAAATTTGACCAGAGTAGAGGTGGATGGAGATTACTTCGAAGGCGGCCTGCCCGGCCGTCCTGCTCATATGTCCTGTGTCGATGCAAAAGGCAAGGAATGGAGAGCAGAATTTCGATTGATCGACGAGCTACCTGTAAATTGGATGGAGTTGCCTCAAGAACGACAGGAGAAAATGAACGCACTTACGCGTTTGACCGATGAAGAGCTGCTGTCCTTACCACGCACTTAATTTGTTAATGAAGGACGTCCTCCAGCTCACCCGAGATGGCGTGGTGCAAGACAGCTTACTAGCGAAGAAAAGCAGGAGCAGGATTTAGCATTTGGAAATGCTTCTGAGCCTTGGCGGAAAATTCTCACGTTGCTAAGATCGTCAGAGGAAAAAAAGCAATTTGCGTCCAAGCAGATGGTAGTTAGCGAATTGAAATCATGGATGAGAATGCATGGTGTTGCAACGCAAAACTCCGATCGGAAACAGTTCAAGAAGGCAGAGCTTATTGAACAAGCGTGGAACCATTTCGAACGATGCGACTGTGGGTTCCCTGAGGAAGAAGAGCTTGGTGCTGCTCAGCCTGCAGAACCAGTGGCAGATTCAGAGGATGACTTATCTGATACTTCATCTTCCAGTTCATCAACTGACTCATCGTCTGATCGATCTTCTGGTTCAGAGGAAGAAAAGCATGGTATTAGTTTTCTTCTTCTTCTTCTTCTTCTTCTTCTTCTTCTTCTTCTTCTTCTTCTTCTTCTTCTTCTTCTTCTTCTTCTTGTTCTTCTCCTCCTTAACATGATGCTATCCATATTGTAGATGATTCAGATCGCTCCGACGCGTTGGAGAATGCGTAACTCAGGAATCCGTTTGCGCGGACGTCGCCGCGCACGTCGTGCTGCGGGTGGACGTGGACGTGGACGTGGACGTGGTCGTATGTGATTATTTTTTTTGAATGAATTTTTCTGGGTCCGACTTTTTCATAATGGTTTTTGTCTAGGGCAACTGCAACTGTAACGCTTCTTCTAAAAACTGAAATTAGAAATTTGTTTAACTCTGATAATGCACCAGAATCTGATGTGAAGCGTCCTCCCTCCGACCCATTCCCCCCCCCCACCCCCCCCCCCCCTCCCCCCTCTACGTACCAGCGTACGTCACAGCGGGCAAACAGAATTTTTTGAAGGTAAAACCATGTCTTAATATAGTAAAATGCTTAATATAAGCAAGAATAAACAGTAAAAGCAAATTCTGCATGTTCGGCATTGTTATCATCATAGATTCATGGTAGCCGGGACTACGAAAAAGTAGAAAAATTACCGTGTCGGACCGGTTCCTGCCCACCTCTGAAGATGAAGTTAAAGTGTATTACAATTAATAAAAACATATTTTAATATTATTTTTATATGTTCTGCAATCAGGGAATTCATTTCCTTTCATTTCCACACGTTTTCAAAAAAGTCCATATACTTCATGGAAAATTTCGGAAAAAGGGATACCCCCAAGATTGTCGAATGTTTAGTTAGAGCATCCCCATGGCATCCGCAAAGTGAGCACGAGGGGTTCTGGGAGAGAGGGTGAGTCAGGAGCCCCGCGTCCAGGCAGTCGCTACTGTGGCAGTTGAGTGGTTTCAAGGCTTGTGGAAATGTGTGGAGCCTGTCGCCTTCATACCCACTCATACCGACAGTAGTTTAGTTAACCAACCTGTCCAGTGACCCACTGAGCCCAACCCCCTCCCTCAGATAACCCCCACCCCCCGCACCCCGAGTGATACCAGAGGCCACCCCGAGCCAAGAGCCGTGAGCGTGGTGAGAGAGCTTCTCTCAGTAAAAGTTTCCGTCTCATGAATCAGTGGAGCACTGATTATGTACCCCTCATAACAAGCTGCCAACGGCCCCAACCCCGCCGTGTGGCGGTGACACTCAACCATGTATTGGTGCCCCCCAAAATAATAATAATAATAATAATAATAATAATAATAATAATAATAATAATAATAATAATAATAATAATAATAATAATAATAATAGTGCTTCTCTGTCAATGGCTGATGCATTTCTGCACATGCGCCTCCATCGTCTCACCCGTGAGGGGAGTACGAAGAATTGACGATAAGCTCTAATGACACCCCCGCAAGGGCAGTTCCAACACTTCCAGACGGGCCGGTATGTTCAATGAAAATACTGGTCCAGAAATAGACCGGTATGTTCAATGAAAATACTGGTGGCACCGACGGGAATCGAACTGGCGACAGGGCCCAGATGGTAGAACTTGACCACTGGGCTATCACGGTGTCCATAATAATAATAATAATAATAATAATAATAATAATAATAATATGTATATATATATATTGATCTGTCATGGCTGAGCCCGAGGGCCATGCGCCTCCATCCCTCGACCCAACAGGGACTACAGTGAGTATGTTGGGGAGGGAAGAGTGACTCTAACCATCCTGCATAGAAAGCCCCAAAAGGAAGTCCCTACTACCCGCACAGTGTCGGGTACCTTGCAGGAAATCAACTACAAATGATTGATCTTCCCCGCGTGAGAGCTCCACGAGACTGGGTAGGTCCCGCATGGAGGTACTCACGGGTAGCAGACATTTCATGCGGTCTGCCAGCGCATGAGGACGTTTTGTGGTAAGTATCTGGGACGCCTCGAAACCCGTCACCACCCCTAGATCGCGGAATGTAAATACCCCTTTGATCCCACGTGGTGTATGTCTTATAATAAACAACACAACGACATGGCCTCGGAACCAACACAACAACATAGCCTCGGAATCCACATCGACATAGCCTCGGAACCCACACAACAACAGAGCCTCGGAACCAACACAACTACATAGCCTCGGAACCAACACAACAACATAGCCTCGGAGCCAACACAACGACATACCCTCGAAACCAGTGGGAACCACCTCCTCTTCCCGTGGGGTGCCATACTGTGCACCCCTCCATCATAATAATAATAATAATAATAATAATAATAATAATAATAATAATAATAATAATAATAATAATAATAATAGTGCTTCTCTGTCAATGGCTGATGCATTTCTGCACATGCGCCTCCATCGTCTCACCCGTGAGGGGAGTACGAAGAATTGACGATAAGCTCTAATGACACCCCCGCAAGGGCAGTTCCAACACTTCCAGACGGACCGGTATGTTCAATGAAAATACTGGTCCAGACGGAGCGGTATGTTCAATGAAAATACTGGTGGCACCGACGGGAATCGAACTGGCGACAGGGCCCAGATGGTAGAACTTGACCACTGGGCTATCACGGTGTCCATAATAATAATAATAATAATAATAATAATAATAATAATAATAATAATAATAATAATAATAATAATAATAATAATAGTAGAAGTAGTAGTAGTAGTAGTAGTAGTAGTAATAATAATAATAATAATAATGATGATGATGATGATGATGATGATAATAGTAATAATAACAATAAATAATAATAATAATAATAATAATAATAATAATAATAATAATAATAATAATAATAATTATAAATAATAATAATAGTGTATCTCCTGCCAATTGCTGAGCCAAAAGGCCATGTGCATCCAGTCCTCCATTCCATAAGGAAAGTCTCCACACCAATCGGTGGAATAAAGGAAGTGACGGCATAGAACATTACTCTAGGAGCTTTATACCAATCAGCCCATGGAAAGGACCGATGGCCTATGTACTCCCTAATAATAATAATAATAATAATAATAATAATAATAATAATAATAATAGTGTTTCTCTATCAATGGCTGATGCATTTCTGCACATGCGCCTCCATCGTCTCACCCGTGAGGGGAGTACGAAGAATTGACGATAAGCTCTAATGACACCTCCGCAAGGGCAGTTCCAACACTTCCAGACGGGCCGGTATGTTCAATAATAATAATAATAATAATAATAATAATAATAGACTTATCAGTCAATTGGCCTTTGATCCTGTCGGACATGTGCCTCCATTGTATTTCCTCTTCAGTAAAGAAGGGGATTGCAAGTACGAAAGTAAGTGCAATTTGTCGCATTCGGGAAAAGAGAAGAAAGGTGGAGGGGGTACGCGAGGGGATGAGGGTCAAGGCGGCAGTAAGCGCAACCAAAAAGGTAAAAAGGATAAGAATAAGAAGGAGAAGAAGTGCTTCAACTGCAAGGGCAAGGGGCACTATGCCTCCAACTGTAAGAAGCCGTGCCTCAGGTGTGGAGGGGATCATCCCTTGCCGAAGTGTACCCATGGCCCAGATGGGGGTGGAGAGCAGCCGGGAGCAAAGGCCAAAGCTGACATGGTCAAGAAGAAGTCCCCGGGGGCTGACACTAGTGAAAGCTCTGACGAAGAGGAAGATGGGGAGATTGATCGAGCCTTCAGTCTACTCCAGAGAAGGAAAGCAGCGCGGGCCTACATGGTTAAAGGGGTTGGTAGCAAATCTGTGTGTAGGGGTGAGGAAGTGCCCACACCCGAAAGGAGTGTGAGTAGGGCGCCTTAAGCTGAAAGCAGTGAGCTAGCTAGTACCACCAGTCAACTAGGAGGAGAGTTGGGTGTGTTCTCGGAAGTGAGCAACTATGAGGAGTTTTATTCTAGTTTAATAACTTTGTCAATGCTCTGACTGTTCCTAGGGAGGGTGACCGGGCGCACGACGAATGTGGAGAAGCGTGGCTGGCGGAGAGTCGAAGGCGATCCCAGAGGCTCTGTTCACCGCGGGCTACGACTACGTGTCTATGAGGGCGAGCGATGGTATGACTGACGGGGGGCGAAGGCGATCCCAGGATCCCTGCCGGGTTAAACTCCAAGCGAGCCTGAAGAAGAGAAGAAGGTGCCAGCTAGGAAGAGGTGGCTGGAAGATAAAGAACCATGGGAAGATGATGAATTCTACGAATGGGACAGCGATGCAACCTACGACTCCAGTCAAGAAGAAGGAAAGGAAGCTCCTGCCGTGGTACGGCAATACAGGGACAACAGTGGAGCAGTGACGCATGAATTTCGACAATTTGGATCGGGGCGGCGGAGGCTAGTGACCTTCGGTTTGTCAACAGCTCCGGCGGAGTTCGTACCTCGTTCGTGGATGAGAGATATACCCTCTGGACCGGGGATAGTGGACCAGTATGTGGAATGGCAAATTAATTGGCTCGAGTTTAAAAGACTCGAGTACGGGCGCAACACACCTAAGGGGATGATGGTGAAGAGGGCGGGGAGTAAGAAGGACACCGGTGAGAACAAGACAGTTACAACCTCGCAAACACCAGACTCAGTTTATTCATTGCACGAACCTTTAAAGTATGGTCCCGAGACCTACGACATACCACCTGAACACCTACGGCATGGGGATGACGAGCCCGTGGGGGTGGTGGAAGGAAGGTGCTACGGTTCCACATTCGACAGAGACCGGTGCATGAGGACCAGGAAGGAGGCGGTGGAGTCGGAGTACCAACAGGTAAGAGCCGACGCTGCCGGGCTACTCACCGGGGATATGATGTTCTGCACCAACCATCAAGACAGGAGAGAGCGCTACTACGTGAATGAGAGCATACGGGCTAAGTCGCGGGAGTGGCGCTGATGCCGGCGTATCGGCTGGTAGTCGAGATGGAGGACCGTGGCCTAGGACACCTGGTTGGGCGAGCCAAGCCGGACAAGATGGAGCATCTAACGCGGCAGGAAGCTCAGAAGCGAGGATTGAATTGGGACAGATCCTTGGTGCCAATTATATTCACCATCTTGCGAGAGGAGCACACGGAGTTGCTCCACAACTGAAACATCAACAGGGACAAGGTGAAGTGGGAAGAGCCGGGAGTGCCGAGGAACCGGAAGGTGTACAGAGAAAGAGTGCCCTACAGAACGGTGAAAGCAGCGGTAACGCAGTACCGGGCCATGAAGGACCCGGTGCATGCCGGGAGGTACGACTCTGACCTAAAGCGAGTGGGGCTAGTGAGGCATCAAGGACCTGTGACCCCGATAGTCGCTAAAGGCAAGATGGCTAAGTCTCCCGTTACGGAGGAAGAGATGCCCCTGCTAACGCCTACGGTGGAAGGGAAAGCTACGGAGACCACGGAGGCACCGACGGAGGGCCAAGCGGAGAGTCAAGGACCTGTAACACCGGGTCCGGGGAAGGCCAAGCCGGAGATGTTGGCTACTCCTGAGGAAGTAATAGACCAATTGGTGTTTCTGGAAAATGGGAGTACCCCGGGAGCACATGGCGGAGCTCTATCGAAGCTTCCCGGAGGATTCCACGGAGGTGAACGAGGAGTCGGAGGATTCCAAGGACCCAGGGAAGGGGGACGACACGGTGTCATTAGTGACGCAAGTTCGGTCGGCGGCGCCTTACGACACCCCAAAGGCCCAGAAGTTTAAGGCTGAGATGGGAAGGGCGCTGGCCCAGATTACGGGGCGACTGACGCCAACTGAACCAAAGCGCCTGGACTACGCGAACGATGAGGAAATGCGCACCAACGAGCTTCGGCACCTTCGGAAGCTGGCGATGGTTATCGTTGCCAAGATGCCCGTTCTGATCCCCGGCCCCCAGTTAGGCGTACCCGCTGCCAGTATCCAGTCGTTCCACGCGCCTATATCCTCTGCCATTCCCCCCATCATCCCCCACCGTGTTCCATCGCTTGAGAGCCTCACGACTGCCTGTAGATCTCTATAGCCGCCGGGTTCTTCTGTAGCAGCTCGAGGAAATGATCGGACATAGTAGGCGGGTTCCACTCATATGTCAACGGTGCCGCTGCCAATGAATTCTCCTTGTCCTCTTCGCCCCCCACCTTCATTGGTGTGGCCTCGATGTGCTTGAGCGGTGTATACATGATCGGGAACACCGGTGGTGGGGCGTTGCCCGTCCCGTCACTTGCCATCTGCCTTATCTAACGTAGAAAGAAAAAATAATAATAAAGAATGATACCACGTATTTTCCCTTCTTTATTATATATATATATATATATATATATATACTCCCCCTATTCTATGCCTCCCATGCATTCTCTGCCTCCAACCGCCAATATATCCTTGCCCTTTTTCTCAGTCCATCCCAAAACCTTCCTTATGTACAACCGCATGTCCTTCACCATTCAGTCCCCCCTTATTACTGTTTGTTTTGTTTTGATTATTTGTGTTTTTCCTTTCCATGCCATTCGCCTTGTTCCCCCTCCTTTCTACATACTGAGCTGGGCCAGCTCGTCCTTGTTCAACTCCCCCATCCATGCATTAAACTCCTCCACCGTCTCGTTTCGTGTTACTGTCTTCTCTTCCCTCTTGAGTTCCCCTAGCCTCGAGACCGTGCCTTCAGGCCTTGTCTCAACCCCCAGTTGGTCCTCTATGTCCCCCATCTCAGCCACCAATTTGTTTATATGAATAATTTCCCTCTCCTTCTCCAACGACTTGATCCACTCCTCTGTCTCCTCCCTTCTCCACTCAATATTACTCGTATTTCGCCGTGTTTAGTCTATGGTCCACCGTTCCCGCAAGTGTTCTATGTACCGTCCCCATCGATCAGGGTGTCCATCACGCCATTTTCTTTCCCAACCCTTTGTCTCAGCAACCGTGCCTGAGAGCGCAGCCTGAGATGACAAAATGACGTTCTGAATCATGTCCCCCATCTCTCGTTCTATTCTCTGCAGATATAGGTATTGTTTGTGAGCCTCATCCGTCTCCTTATAATGAGCTCAACATGGTTCCCTCATTTCCTCCGGCATTGTACTGGTAGCCGCCAGCCATACCGACCGTATTACTCCCCATCTCGTTTCCTCAAATATCTCTTTTATATGCTGTTTTTGTTCTTGTCCGGCCTCCCACGCCTGGGCCAACTTTTCCAACTGTCCCCTTGTTTCATCATCCAATGTCTCCCTCAGTTCTTGTTCTACCTCCAAAGCTTCCTCCAGCTCTGCGTTCTCCATTCGTTCCTTTTCTTCCATCCTCCTCAGCACTTCTTGTTCCACCAGCAAAACCTCCTCCTGTATACGTTCCTCAGCCTCCTTTTTCCCATTTCCATCCATTGCTAACGTAGAAAAAGTATATATATAGTTCCCCCTTTCGTTCTCTCCCCCTG
Organism: Paulinella micropora; assembly: GCA_019918135.1. Taxonomy (NCBI): domain Eukaryota; phylum Cercozoa; class Imbricatea; order Euglyphida; family Paulinellidae; genus Paulinella; species Paulinella micropora. The sequence continues at coordinate 28,915 of WBZZ01000738.1, forward strand.
TTACTCCTCCTTTCTAGTCTCCTTCTGATGTTGCTCCCATTGTCCAATGTCCTCCTGCAGTTGTTTGAGCCAATCCTGAGTCTCCTTACTATCCCAATCATTGTCTGGCGTATGATTCTCCACCCTTTCTATTATACTCCTAACTCGTAATGGGCCAACGAACATGGTCCAACTGTCCTCCCCCCTGTCTCTCAAAACCTTTATCCACTTCTTCGCATGTGCCGCCTTGCCCGTGGCACAAGCCCATGCCGTATGGACCCTTTCCGCTGTCCATTTTCCCCCCACCTTCGTTAACATAGCCACAAAAATATATGATATCGCGCCTCCTCCGTGCCGGCACATAAACCCTCCTTATTCTTATACCAACGCCATTGTAATTCCCATAATCCCTGATTGCCATCCACCTCGCATCACCCTTTATCCGATCAGTCTCCAAAACCGCCCTTACCAGTTCACCCCATTCGTCCCCCATCTCGTTTATAAACTTCTGAGCTCCCTCGTCCATCTTATATTCCACCCCTCTTATCCGTCCCAGCTTCTTCTCCTCCTCCGTCAGATCTGTCCGTATCTCCCGTTTGCTCATCCGATGACGTACGTCTTAACGTAGAAGAGTCAAGTGTTGTGTCTTATACCTGTCGTTTATCACCCATCCTTCTTCTCTTCTTTTTCCTTTCCTCTTTCCTCAGTCCTCCTCCTCCATGATTGCCCATTCCTCATTCCTCTGACACTCCTCCACCGCCTCCATTGCCCCTGCATATTCTTCTTTCACTTTTTGAAACTCTGCCTCCGTACATCCCCCCGTCTGAAACCGTTTTTCCATTAGAATATATCGCTCCTCTTGCCTGAGAGCCCAAGATGCCAGCATTTCCCCACACCCGTAGTCGTCCTTCTCCTCCGTCTCCTCACAGGTCTTCCCAGTGTGTTCCTCGTCCTCACTCGACTCCTCCTTTTCACCCTTGCCCTGTTTCCATACCTAACGTAGTAGGTAACCATGTATGCCATTCTTAACAGGCTACTCCATCCTTCGCCCTAATTATTCCTCTGTTTCTTCTTAACCCTTCCATGTTCCATCTCCTCCTCAAGGTCTATTCCCATTGTCTCGAGGTGCCATTTGGCCCGCTCGTATCGAGTTGTCAGAAACTTCAGTCGTCTTTGCCTTGCAAACCCTTCAAATTTATTGTAAAGGGCTTTGACCCTTCCGGCCTCCGCCCTCAACATCACTAACCCTGCTGGTGTTTCATTTCCTTCCTCTTCTGCCGCCTTAACCTTATTAACACTGGCCTTGTATACCTCCCACATATGCTTCACTTGTCTGTACGTATCCAGCGGCACCTTTACTCCCTCTTCTTTCCATAGCTCCGATTTGGGGTACTCGTGCTCCTGTATCCACGCCTCCTCCCAATAATTCATCACCTCTTCCCCTTTTTGCTCCTCCTTCAACTCCTTCTCCCTCTTTTCTTGCACCTTCCTTTCCCTCATGGAACATAGTTTCTCGAACCCCTTCAATACCTCCATCGCCTCCTTATGCCTCTTAGTCCACGCCCTCTCTTGCCTCGTTCCAGGCCGCATTGCCATATATTCCGCCGCCGTTTCGGCGTTTCCCTTCAAGCGATCCCTAATACCATAGATGTCCCTGTCTATTCTGATTTCCCCTTCTTCCGTCGTCGATGTCCTCGACTTTGCCCCCTTGTCCGCTTCCTTCTTCCCTGCATCCCTTCTCTCCCTCTTGTCACCACCACCTTCCTGTCCTTCCGAAGCCATAACACTGTCGTACACCTAACGTAGATACAATATCCATGTTGTCTCCTATGGTTTCCCTCTATAAAACCCACATACCATGCCCCCACAGAGCATCCCTCTACGCACTTCGTGCGCCAAAACGAGAACTTGAAGGACAATGATATAGCCGACATAGGCAACACTCCACTCTTCGTAAAAAGCCTGCAGAACCCCTTCAAAAGAACGCCATGTTTGTCTCAACCAGCCCCAAGGTCCTCCGCAAAAGGCGTGAGTTTCCAATTGACAGGATAAACTGCAATATCAAGTGCAATAGGAATTCAAAAAGTTTCATAAATAGTTCGTATATCAATAAAATGAAAGATTTTTATCTATTTTCATCATTTCTTTTTTAAAAATTTAAATTTTGAATTTCTAGCCGTTACAACTGTTTTTTGACTGTTAGTAATTTATCTTGTAATAAGTGGTTTTGGCTTGCCTGAGCTTGGTTTTTCTTTGTTTTTATGTTGTTTTACAGCAAAATCAATGCGATTATATTTAATTTATCAAATTTTAATGATATCACTTCAAATTCAAATTTAAATTCAAATGTGACTTGAAAATTCTCAAGTTTGTCATTGGTGGCAGGGACTACTTGCCACTCACTTGTACTCGTATACATACTCACTGACTACTTGAACTATGCATGAAATAGTTAATACTAGCATGTTCAGCATCTTTATAATGTTTTTGAAGCATAAAACCAGTGTGGAAGCTTAGAGTACACAGTGAGTGACTATGTTTTACACTAGTCACTGTGACACTTGCAACTCACTTGTATTCGTTATACACACTGACTACTTGAACTATTCATGAAATATTATTAATACTAGCTTGTTCAGCATATTTATAATGTTTTCGAAGCATAAAACCGGTGCGGAAGCTTAGCCTTTAAGTTGAGTGACAGTGTTTTACACTAGTCACTGTGACACTCAGAATACTTGCCACTCACTTGTAATCGTTATACATACTCACTGACTACTTGAATTATTCATGAAATATTATTAATACCAGCTTGTTTAGCATATTTATAATGTTTTTGAAGCATAAAACAGGTGCGAAAGCTTACACTTCCGAGTGAGTGACCTTGTTTTACGCAGTCGTCATGATACAAATAATAATATGTCTAAGAATTGGTTCTCATGTGGTAGTCGAAACTAAGCTATTTAATCAACGTTAATTCAAATAAAATCAAGAACAGAAGCATTAAAAAAAGACAAATGAGACCGGCTAATAAATAGCTTTGTATTTTTTCATTGTTGAAAAAAACCGATGCTTTGTATTATACAGAACTTTATTGTGAAACTTTGAAAGCCGTATTAAAAGTTGGTAATGATACGATGGCGAATATTAATATTGTCGGCCGGAAGTTTTTAAATCGATACCGGGACTGGGTGGACGTAAATATGAAAATTCGACGGGCACTCTGAAGGGAGTAAGTAGTCGGACTGATATCACTGGCATCATCACACTGACCTTTACATTAAAATCCGCACGAGTATACCGCATGGACCTTTATGTCGTCCCCGGTTACCACGGATCAATATTACTGTCGTATGACCAATTGGCTACGATGGGGGCTGTGATTGATTGCGCCGCACGGCGAGTGATATATGGAGTAAAAAGAGGAGAGGAGAGTGATATTGATCCCATTAACGCTACTGACTCTTATGAGGCTTATGAGCTGAGTCTAGCGACGGATCACAAAAAGATGGCCATCGTGCATGAGGCACTTGAGGTGTATGTTCACCCGCATATCATAAGACCGGACCTGCTGTCCTGGACCGACAATTGGGAATCCCAAGTGTGCACTGTCACAGTTCCGACATGCCATTGGGACAAAAAGTCTATTGATGACTTAATTGAGAAGCGGAAGGAGGAGATTATATGTGTCACACAAAGAAGCCCGTCGTTGGCGAGATTCGCGGAAGGAGTAGGAGCAGATGTCTGATGTCCACATTACTAACGGATACTGTTTCCATGCGAAAGTAGGAGAAGAAAAAAGGGAGGCGTTTGTACCAAGGAGAACGGGGCGAATCCCGGATACTCCACCAGAAACTATTAAAAGTTTTATTCCTGATTTCTGGGGTGACGAGCCGACGTGGCCGCGTTCACTAACTGAAGTGAAGAAATGCTTACGGACTTTATTTGAAAATAATAAGCCGTATACTATTATCCTGCCGTATAATGAGAAGGCGATATGGGCGCAGGAAATAAGGGACCGGCTTATTGATCATCCTATACCGGTACCCTCTCGCAAGCAACAGCTAGTGGTGGCTTGTCGTTTGGGAACTCGTGAGCAGAGCAGTGCATACAAGCGGAAGCTCAGAGACCTCGACAAGTTGAAATTGATACCGCAAGCATTCACATGCTTTGATAGTTTCTACACCCGTAAGGCTCCTTTGCAATACGCGAAACTTATTGACATGCTGGTGGAGCTCGGCAAAGATGATGAGCCGGACACGGTCACGTATGAAAAGACGGGCCTAGATGATGTCTCGAAAGAAGACTTAGGCTTGGAAGAGGACAGAGAACCCCTGAAGCAAACTAAGAAGATGTCTGATGAAGATTTCCAAGAGGCAGCGCGGAAAGTCTTAGAAGGAGTAGGCACGGAGAGAGAGAAGGAGCTTTTAAAAGCCAAATTGGAGGCGAACAAAGAAATTTTTGACCCTCCATATGCAGGTGGTGTCAAGCCTGAGGACTTCACAGCGGTTATTTACAAAATACCGGGTGCGGAGCCGTCACCGGCACCACGAAGGGCGAACTTGAGTATACATGAGGCGAAGATAGCGGAGGAGCTAGCAAGACAGCTGCTCAATGAGGACTTTATTGAGAGATCAACATCTCCAATAGTCTCACAGCCGAGAATAGTGCCGAAGCCAGCAGGAGAATGGCGCCTGACAGTTAACTATGCTCGTGTTAACAAGGTGCTGGAGGAAGAGAGAAATCCTCTCCCGACATTAGAAGAAGGAAGGAGAGTACTGCGGAATGCGAAATTCTATTCGGTCATTGACCTTAAGAACGGCTTCTGGCAGATACCACTGGAGGAAAAGTCCAGATGGCTGACGGCGTTTGTGGTGGGTATGGAGATATACCAATGGAAAGTGCTTCCGATGGGCCTTAAGCAAGCCCCAGGACTCTTTCAGAAGGCGATGCAGAAGATGCTAAGCAGTCAGTACGATGATCTGACAGATGGAGGATTTAGGGGACAGAAAGCGGGAGAATATGCATTTTGCTATATCGATGACATTATCGGATACTCTAACACAATGGAGGAGAATATCGATCATTTGTCCGATATATTCAGGCGCATCGGAGCTTTTGGCCTGAAGTGCAATCTGAAGAAGTGTCAACTTGCCAAGACGAGTGTGACATATTTAGGGTACGAGATCTCTCATAACCGAGTCTCGATATCTAAGGAGAAGAGGGAGAAGATTATGAATCGACCGATACCGAAGAACCGCACTGAATTGCACTCATTCCTTGCGATGGCGCAATACTATAGCCAGTTCATACCCGATTGGGGTGCAACACGTGCTAAGTTGGAGAGAATGATTGATTTTGGAGACTTTGAGAAGTGGGATGAAGAGGCTTTGCAAGCGTTTCATACGCTCAAGGATCTTATTTACAAAGACCCGAAGGATGGAGGACTGGTGTTAACGATGCCCGACTTCACGAAACAATTCGCAGTCGATACAAATGCATCTAAGTTTGCGATTGGGGCTGTATTACAGCAGGAAGATGAGAAGAAATTACGCCCAATCATGTTATTAGTAGAAAGTTGTGTGCGGCGGAGAGAAACTATTGCACAAGGCAAAGAGAGGCGTTGGCGTTGGTATGGGCCCTCAAGAGGCTCAGAGAGTATTTGTGGGGAGGACCTCAATTTACTGTCAGAACTGATCATCATAACCTGTTATGGTTGATGAATCATGAACAGACGGGACGGCTAGCGCGGTGGCAAGCGTTCTTGTCTTGTTTCGATTTTACAATGGTCCATCTACCGGGGAAGCGAAATGTGGTCGCTGATAGCCTCTCTAGGCTAGAGTTTAACTCAGAAGTATCGGCGTTGGTGTCCACGGTGGAGATGGAAGACTTGTCCACTGACAAGGTGTATGAGGTCAGCCACATTGAGGCGATGGAGATGGCGAGTGGAGTCCGATATGACCGCACAGGTCTACGGTTCAGTCCACAAGGCCCGGATCACGGGATATGTTGTGAGCTACATACCCAGGAGGACGCAGAGTGGTCCTATGAGGTATATGAGAATGCGAAGGCGAACATAAGAGAGGAAGAGGAGACGCAGGAAGTTTATGCGGAGCCTCCTCAAGAGCGGAGAAGTGACCTACACGATGACCCGGAGAGGATCGGGGTAAGGCTAGAAGATGGTACTATCCATATAGCCTCGCCTACCGCATGGAGGCAAGAACAGGCTCAAGATCCGGAGTTTAAGGAACTCATACAGTTGTATCAGAACCCGGATGAGCTAAAGATGACGAAAGCGATCAAAGATCAGATGAAGGAGATGGGATGGAGAGATGGTCTACTGTGGTACAAGGGCCTTCACGGTCGCTATGCGTCACAGCCGGACATATGGACCCTTTGGGTACCGGAGAGTCTGAGACGATTTATATTTGTCGCAGCCCACAATTGCCCACTTTTGGCGCATCCGGGTCGACAACGAACTCACATGTTCGTAGCGAGGCGATTCTGGTGGAAGAAGATGAAGGAGGAGATAGATCAGGCGGTGGATGCATGCATCCCCTGCAAGATAAACAAAACACCGCTGAAGGCAAATTTCGGCCTGATCGGCGAATTTCCTCTTCATGCGGGGATGTTTGAGTTTATACACATTGATCATGTGGGACCTTTCCCAGAATCGAAGGATGGTTACAAATACCTCCTTACGGCTATTGACAGAGCCACCAACTATGTGTGGATCATCCCTGTCAAAGACGTTACTGGCAAGACAACGGCCGAGGCGCTGATCGATAGGATCATCTCACAGATCGGAGTACCAGGAAAGATATGTTCTGATCGAGGCTCGGACTTTAATAACGAGGTCATCGACAAACTATCTAAGTATTACGGGATGAACTGGCAATATGTTACTGCCTATAACTCGCGAGCAAATGGGAAAATCGAGCGGGTACACAGACCCCTCAAAGCCTCGCTAAAGATGTATTGCACGAAGAAGGGGAATCAAAGAGCATGGGTCGAGGCAGCACCATCATTTGCGTTTGCAATGAACTGTCTACCCTCTACGGCGTTAGGAGGCTCGAAGAGCTCAATCTCGCCATAGCAGCTAGTATATGGGCGTAAGCCTGATATCCCGACTTCGCTCCTTCACCCAAAAGACACTTGGGCGGATGCGGATGAGTTGTTTGGGATGAGACTTAGAGTGAAGATGGAGGCGGTGCAAACAGTCAGGGCGCATAGAGAGGCGGAGCGCCGAAAGACTGATGCTGAAGGGGTGCGACAAGCGCACTTGGATCAGATCAAATTCCAGGTCGGGGATATTGTACTATTGTACCATCCTCAGGTCCCGAAGGGAGTCACCAGCTCTAAGCTGTTCACTCATTGGAAAGGACCTTATCAAATCGTGGAACAGACGGGACCTCTGAACTACAAGATCAGGGGTAGAGGAAAGGTGCAAATTGTGAATGTACGAAGGCTGATTAAGTATGATCCCTTCTTACTGGAAGATGAATCCGTTGAGGAGGCGTTAAAACGGATGAAAGATGATTTCAAAGGGGTGCCGCCCATCCACAAGGAGGCTGGCATAGATCAAGAAGATGCTTATCGGGCACCGATAGCTGAGAAGGAGGAGAGTGAAGTTGACAGTAAAGAGAAGACTGACCGCATAAGCGCGGTGGGGACTCAGTCTAAGTCTCCACGGGAGCACAGCGGAAAGAAGGAGAAGATCACAGAGGCACAGCTAAGGAGAGCGCGAAATGATCTTATCAACGACCAACCGAGGAAGGCGATGAGGTCGATGAGATCAAAGGATGTCCACCAGGAGGATGAGGAAATTGACACTGACCCAAATGCGGGCAACGTCGAGATCGTCCATGAGCGATGGAAGGAAGGTGACGCAATAGCAACCATCGCATGGGTGAAAGACGCTTTTTATCTGATGAGACCAGCAGAACAACATGTTGCTGATGACACTCTCTCAGACTTATACTTAATGCGGGTCGTGGCAGTTCCACGAAAAACGCGTGTCACACGGACACTCAAAATATCATCAGCCGCAAAAATAATGCAACCGATACTCCAGTTCTGGAGAAGTATGGACCCGGTCGAGGATCCACAAGATATTATCTGCCAGTATATAAACGCAAAAAGTCTCGAGACATGGTATGATACAATTACTCCCAGAGACAAGGATTACACTGGACCATTCAGACACTGCCAAGAGGAGTGCTTGACGTCCCTTTTGACTTATCGCTGGCGGAATCCCTAACAAGATCTGGGACATTCTCGAACAGTCAAAGTTCGATTTAACTTTTGTTGGTGGTCCTCCACCAGGCAAAGAAATCCGCGCCAGAAGACGAAGGCAGTAACAAAGAAACTATTTTTCTTTATGCGTCTCAAATAAACTGATTGATTGCCCACGGCATATCATGATTTGATCATGCATCATCAGTTATTATTATGAATATTAAAAAGACTCAGTGATATAACTTGGCATTCGATCGCAACATACGAGTGCGAAAGGTCGATCGACGATGATACTACACCGTAGACGGGGATCGCTAGTGTATTGTGCGATGGTGTTCCCGTGTATGACCCTCTTGCAAGTCCTGGGATGATGTTCTCGAAAAATGAAATGTTCTCTGAACTTCCATTAAATTATTTTTTACGATAGATTATATACTGTCGTACCTGTGCACGGTCAATCTCTACTTGTGTCGGTCACGGTATATCGCAGGGTTGGGTACATACATCCGACTTCGGATATAGATACTTATTAGGACTGGCCCCCTAGTACTATATTATAGGATATCCGCTTTAGACAAGGGTATGTCATTAAAAAGACCATGTATTTACCGTCGGGTCTTCGTGTGGAGAATAATAATAATAATAATAATAATAATAATAATAGTGCTTCTCTGTCAATGGCTGATGCATTTCTGCACATGCGCCTCCATCGTCTCACCCGTGAGGGGAGTACGAAGAATTGACGATAGGCTGTAATGACACCCCCGCAAGGGCAGTTCCAACACTTCCAGACAGGGACCGGTATGTTCAATGAAAATACTAGTCCAGACGGACCGGTATGTTCAATGAAAATACTGGTGGCACCGACGGGAATCGAACTGGCGACAGGGCCCAGATGGTAGAACTTGACCACTGGGCTATCACGGTGTCCAATAATAATAATAATAATAATAATAATAATAATAATAATAATAATAATAATAATAATAATAATAATAATAATAATAATAGTGTATCTCCTGCCAATTGCTGAGCCAAAAGGCCATGTGCATCCAGTCCTCCATTCCATAAGGAAAGTCTCCACACCAATCGGTGGAATAAAGGAAGTGACGGCATAGAACATTACTCTAGGAGCTTTATACCAATCAGCCCATGGAAAGGGACCGATGGCCTATGTACTCCCTAATAATAATAATAATAATAATAATAATAATAATAATAATAATAATAATAATAATAATAATGTATCTCCTGCCAATTGCTGAGCCAAAAGGCCATGTGCATCCAGTCCTCCATTCCATAAGGAAAGTCTCCACACCAATCGGTGGAGTAAAGGAAGTGACGGCATAGAACATTACTCTAGGAGCTTTAAACCAATCAGCACATGGAAAGGGACCGATGGCCTATGTACTCCCTAATAATAATAATAATAATAATAATAATAATAATAATAATAATAATAATAGTGCCTCTCTGTCAATGGCTGATGCATTTCTGCACATGCGCCTCCATCGTCTCACCCGTGAGGGGAGTACGAAGAATTGACGATAAGCTCTAATGACACCCCCGCAAGGGCAGTTCCAACACTTCCAGACGGGCCGGTATGTTCAATGAAAATACTGGTCCAGAAATAGACCGGTATGTTCAATGAAAATACTGGTGGCACCGACGGGAATCGAACTGGCGACAGGGCTCAGATGGTAGAACTTGACCACTGGGCTATCACGGTGTCCATAATAATAATAGTAATAATAATAATAATGATAACGTAAGAAGAAGAAGAAGATCAAGGGGGGAATACGGCACCACGTTGCTTGTATTTTTTAATGATAATACATTTGTTCTTGACATACTGCCGAAAAAAAAAAAAAAAAAAAAAAAAGAAGTTGAAGGGAGGAGTTTAAAATTTACAAGAACTGCTAGAGAATCCGCTTTGACGTGCCGTATGAGGATATATCTATCGTATTTTAGCGTCTATCCGTGGGTCGATGCGCTGCGTGGCATGACTCCATAGCGCATATTGTTGGCAGAAAGAAATCAGAAGGTGTATGACGAAAATGCCAAGTTATTTCCGTCATAAAATCGGAAGGGGGTACTGTAGGCATCACCCCCCGGATAGCCGGTAAAAAGTACCCTTTTCCTGGTGACAGGTGCACCAGCCTGTTTTTCAGTATTATTTGTCCGGATTGGACCTGATGCCATTTTATTCCTGGTCTGTTGCAGTTTTCCTTTTCGGCTTCACTGAGCTAATACAACGAGACGTCATTCTCATTTTTGAGGACTGTGTTTGGTTGTATTACCGACTTTTTACTGAGCTATCGTTTGGGGCATCACAATCTGAAAAAAGTTATAAGTATGAAAAAAGTTATTGTTTAAGCTTATTAAAAAAGTTGAAAATGCTATTAAAAAGGTTATGTATATAAAAAAAGATTGTTGCTCCAAACGTTTTTGAGAAGTCAGATCATTTTTATAAGACAGAAATTTTTTATACATATAACTTTTTTATTAAAAAAAATTACAAACAAAAATATTTTTATATAAACGTGGATCCAAAGTGTGTTGACTTGAATGTCTTTGATTAAGCTTAGACGGATGTCCTTGAAAAAATTTCTTAGCAGCGGAAACGTTCTCGAGAGCAGCTCGTTGAAATCTTAATAGCAGCAATCTGATTCAAACTTGCGGTTTGGGAATTGTGAGCTTTATTGAAACTTTTGAAATTGTATATTATCATCAGATTCAACTCCTGGCGTTGCACAGCGGGAAGGACAAAACATTCCTGATGCAGTAACTACATCACAAAAGACAAAAAACAAAGTTGAACATACCAATAAGACAAAAAAAACAGGATACGTGTTTCTACAAATATTTGCTTAGGGGACCTCATTGTAAAACTTGATGCCCAGCATGACCTTACTTCTCCTTGTATATGAACTACATCACCCAAAAAAAAAAAAAAAAAAAAAAAAAAAAAAAAAAAAGAAAAAGAAATCGAGTAACCACAATAGTGGAAACAAACAAGCATCTGCAGGCCATGCGACAATATTTACTAAGCGTACCCAGTCGTACAGCTTAATGGCCAGCACGGTGCTGACGATGAGCCCACCAGCCACAACCTGCAGCACAACAGACTCGTTAGATTAATTATAATAATGGCAATAATGATATATATGAAAAAATAATATATATACACAAAAACGGTGTTACAAGTGTCAAAACGTGGGATATTGAATACGCTCTTAAGTATATTCATATTATGATAGCATCCCTGTGAGTTCTTGAGGTGATATCGTTTGATTGTAAGGTTGGCAAACGGGTAGGGGAAGAGCGTGTCCAAGGAAGGTGGTTGACCATGGGTGGGCTGAACTCCTCCACCACCTGCAACTTGGCCAGCACCATCTCCGGCCCCACAAACATCGCCAGCTAGCACCTGCACGCGGTTCCCAGCCACCCAGACACACATTGACATAGTCCCTGAGGCACGCTGCAGTTATTGTGCTTACTGTGGTGGGTGATCCCTGAGGTACAGCGCAGTTCTTCTTTGCTCTGCAGGCTGACAACGACTGTCAAGCTGTCTACATGCCTGTCTGTCCATGCATTGAGGCTGACAACGACTGGCAAGCTGTCTACATGCCTGTCTGTGCATGCATCCTTTTGCTGTCCTCCTCACCCTTCTTCCTGCTACACCACCACCAACACCACCACCACCACTACCACTACCACTACTACTACTACTACTACTACTACTACTACTACTACTACTACTACTACTACTACTACTACTACTACTGCTACTACTGATACTACTAAAAGCACTAGTACTCGTACTACTAGTACTAGTACTATCTGTATCTATCTATCTATCTATCTATCTATCTATCTATCTATCTATCTATCTATCTATCTATCTATCTATCTATCTATCTATCGGGCCTAGTGCCCATCTCCAGCCCGCTGCCCATCTCCAGCCCGCTGCCCAACCACCAACTTGTGGCGAGGAGGAATGGATGCCTATGACTTCGGATATGCAGAGATGATAGACCAAACATATCTATCTATCTATCTATCTATCTATCTATCTATCTATCTATCTATCTATCTATCTATCTATCTATCTATCTATCTATCTATCTGTCTGTCTGTCTGTGTCTGTGTGTCTGTCTATCTATCTATCTGTCTATCTATCCATCTATCCATCTATCTATATCTATCTATCTATCTATCTATCTATCTATCTATCTATCTATCTATCTATCTATCTATCTCTTATCTATCTCTTATCGATCTCTTATCTATCTCTTATCTATCGATCTATTCTTATCTATCGATCGATCTATCCATCTATCGATCTATCGATCGACTATCTATCTATCTATCTATCTATCTATCTATCTATCTATCTATCTATCACTTCTATCCATCTATCTATCTATCTATCTATCTATCTATCTATCTATCTATCTATCTATCTATCTATCTATCTATCTATCTATCTATCTATCTATCTATTATCTCTCTCTCTCTCTCTGTGTGGGTGTGTGTCTCTGTCGTCTGTCTGTCTGTCTATCCATCCATCCATCCATCCATCTGTCTGTCTGTCTGTCTGTCTGTCTCTTGTATCTGCTATCTATCTATCTATTTGAATCTTGTAACCGATGAATTCTCCAAATGCTTTCATAGGAAAAAATTTGGAACTCCTTGTTTTTGCAGCTGTTATTCTCAACGAGGAATATCTTGACCAAATCTTTTTGAGGAATGACATAGAAGAAATTAAGTATACTCTTGTAGCAAGAAAAGTGCACAGCTGCAGAAATTCAGGCCGTTTTACCCCTAAATTAAACAAACCAGCCTCCTTTCAGTAAAATCCCACAATTGTAGCAGTTTACTAGGAAAATCAGCACTTAATAACGGAAACTTATTTCGTAAAAGCAAAGAAAAGGAGCGTACAGTGTTCAACACTGTA
>WBZZ01000739.1:0-30113 GCA_019918135.1 Paulinella micropora
CAACAACATAACATAACACAACATATCATAACATAAACAACATGACATACCATAACATAACATAACATCAGACAGACAGACAGACAGACGGACAGACAGACAGACGGACAGACAGATCAACAAGAAAACAGCCAGCCACAAAGAGACAGACAGAACAGTGACAGACAAACTGTAAACAGACAAACAGACAGACCAGACAGACCAAACAGGTAAACAGACAGACCAAACAGGTAAACAGACAGACAAGACAGCGCAGGTGGGCAGGCAGACAGACATATTTCCCTGATTGTTTCCTTTTCTTATACACACACAGTCCACTCACATCTACATCTTATTGAGTTTATAGCTTTAGATGATTGATTATATGGAGAGGCCAGATGATCACCATTGGTACAGTATTTTCATTTCACAACAGCTACAGCAACGGACAGAGTCCACAACAGATAAGCAAAGAAGAAACAGACAAGCGAATTTCTTAATATTAACGAGAAAGAAATTTACTTACAATTTTGTCTGATATCACCGCTGGCAGCATCTGTCACCCACTTCCCTGGTTTCTTGGCCGCCGCCGCCGCCTTGCCTTCTTTGGCTGATGCCATCCTTTCTGAGGGAAGAGACTGATCCGGATCCCTCGCGGATGCCACTTTTTTCCCGCTGGTCAAGCCGTGGTCACATAGTCAGGTGGCACCTGCCGTGTGTATTTGAGCTGCTAATACTGCTTCCCATTACTACTACTACTAAGAACATCTAAAAGATGGTGAAGGTTACTGCCCCATCGAAGTGGATGAAATGAAAATGGCTTGCCTGTACTTTAGAATAAGCAGAAAATCCTCGAATTGTCCAAAGTACTCGTCGCTGCAATCCTAACATCAAACAAGAGTTGTTGCAGGGCTTTCAAGGAAGAGCGAAGAATTGCTTCAAGCTTGCACGTGCTCGTGTTCACAGATGTGAGATTTCAATACTTGCTCATTTTACTGTTGAAGAACATGTGGTTTTCAGCTCTTCAGCATGCCTATGCAAGTCGACGACTGAAAAAGAGGTCTTTCTGATATCTTTGGATAGCTAGACGATCAGTTGATTTCAGGGATATAAGAGCGTTCTGGATCCAGCGCATTAATTCAGGTCTCACTCCATCTCCACGTTGTAAATATGAAAATCATTTTGCGCGTAGGGACTCGTCACTACGGAGTTACTTATAGTCAGTTCATGTGGTCCCTAGAAACTTTTTTTTGCGCTGAGAAACATCGCATTGTCTGATGCCTGTTGACAGGGGACTGGACAAGTCAAATATCTTGTCACAACTTTGCTTGATACTCTTTTCCATACCAACACTATTTATGTGCACAGATTGAACAGAAAAATGCTGGCAAATCTCAGCCTCGATGGTCTGTAATTTTTTTTTTGTTTCCAAACACAGCGACATGGTCTTTTAGAGCCATACAGTTTCCGCGCTATCGTTGGGACGGTATGATTCCATTCTCATCGTTTCGCAATAGTTTTCGAGACATTTTTAGGTGCATTCTCTGGCCAGCCTCCCCAAATTGTAAGGCTCACTCATGCACGCGTCATGGGTTTGTTGTTTATTTTGTTTTGTTTGTTATTTGTAAGGATGTTTTTGGGGAACATAATTCAATACATGTGTTTATGGATAAGGTGTCTCTTACGTGAGTGTTATGTGAGCTCGACAGTTTCCCCGATCAGTGAAGCATCATGGATGTTTGCAGAAAGCGTGGCCAGTTTGGAGAGGTGGCCTCTGTCGTAGTCCAGGTCAAAACTTGACTTCAACACCTGCCCGATATTTTGCGCCGAACGTTAGGAAAAACGTGAAATTCCTGTGGGCTGGGCGCTCAACTATAGATCGTTTGCGAAGCCCAAGGGTGCAGGCTCTCTCTCTCTCTCTATCTCACTCTCTCTCTCTCTCTCTCTCTCTCTCTCTCTCTCTCTCTCGCTCTCTCTCTCTTTCTTTCTTTCTTTCTGTCTGTCTGTCTCTCTCCAAGCAAGGATGCTTTGCCTTCCTTTTCGCGCAGATAAGGATTTGTTGGAAGAATGCAAACAACTTTTTGGAACAACAAATAAGGTCTGATCATTCTATTCTTTGTTTTGTACACTTTATTATTATTATTATCCCTAAAGGTGTTGGGAGTAGGAGATGGGGGGTTTGGGGGGAGGGGGGAAATGGAAATTGTCTACCCCCCCCCCCCCCCTCAAATCGGCACCGCTGTCGGAATAAATCATGGTTTGTGGGAAACAGGAGTTGGGAGCTCGTATTTGCAGGGTGGCTAGCCCCAGACTCCATGTTGATGCTGGTATACTTTTTTTGGAATGCACGCAAATATTTGCGTTAGGGGAGTGTCCTGAATGCCGATATTCCCTGTTTTTTCACTCCATTTCTCCACCCCCTGTCGGAATGAATCATGGTTGTGGGAACCAGGAGGAGTTGGGAGCTCATATTTGCAGGGTGGCTAGCCCCAGACTCGATGTTGATGCTGGTATAGTTTTTTTTTTGAATTCACGCAAATATTTGCATGGGGAGTGCCCTGAATGCGAAAATTTCTTGGTTTTTAGCCTATTTTCTGCACCCTGTGTGCACCCTGTCGGAATAAATCATGCTTTGTGGGAACGAGGGTGGCTAGCCCCAGACTCGATGTTGATGCTGATATAATTTTTTTGGAACTCACGCAAATATTTGCGTTAAAGGAGTGTCCTGAATGCGAAAATTCCTTGTTTTTTGGGAGTACTTGCCGGTGCCTCCGGCAATTGAACGTACCCTGTCGACGGGGAAGGGGGGGTCCGGGGGGCCCTCCCCCCGGGAACCCCAGCCCTGCAATTGTACGTAACCCACTCGAATCAGCCTGCACCAAAACGAATGTCTGAGATTGCTCCAAGGATCTAAGAGTTGTGCGAGAAGGGTTTATGCCGGTTACCTCCGGCAATGGAACGTACCCTGTAGACTGTGGACAAGGGGGGGGGGGGGCAGGGTCCGGGGGCCCTCCCCCCAGGAACCCAAGCCCTGTAATGGTACGTACCCAAAGCGAATTTGCCGGCACCAATTTGAATGGCTGAATGCTCCAAGCCTCTAAGAGTTGTGCCAGAAGGGTAGAGAGGCTGTTTTTTTTGGTTTTCACAACCTCGGGACGCGCTCTAGGTAGTGAACCAGTTGAAAAAGAGATTTACAAAGATTTTGGCAAAGTGCCACAATGAATGGCTGAGAATGCTCCAAAGCTCTAAGAGTTGTGTCAGAGAAGCTTAGAGGCTGATTCTTTGTGTTTTCGCAAGCTTGTCACGAGCTCTATTTGAGGGATATAGTTAAATTATGAATTCGAATGTAATGACAAAGTAGTGCCAAATGAATGGCTGGGATTGCTCCAAGGGTGTAAAAGTTGTGCATATGAGAATGAGAGGAAAGAGGGGGGGGGGGTTGCGAAATCGCGCACCGCAAACCTTCCTCCTTTCAGGTGTTGGCGCAGCCCCTTTCAGGTGTTGGCGCAGCCCCTAGTTATTATTATCCCTGAAAGGTGTTGGGAGTACGGGGTGGGGATTGGGGGGAGGGGGGAAATGGAAATTGTGTAATCCCACCCCTGCATTTCCGCACCCCTGTCCCTAATCATGGTTTGTGGGAACCAGGAGTTGGGAGCTCAAACTGACAGGGTGGCTAGCCCCAGACTCTATTGAATGCGAAAATTCCTTGTTTTTTTGGCCTTGTTTTGCACCCCCTGACCCTATAAATCATGGTTTGTGTGAACCAGGAGGAGTTGGGAGCTCATATTTGCAGGGTGGCTAGCCCCAGACTCAATGTTGATGCTGGTATAATTTTTTTTGGAATTCGCGCAAATATTTGCGTTATGGGAGTGTCCTGAATTCCAAAGTCCATGTTTTTTTGGGCCTATTTTGCTCCCCCCCCCCCCCGTTCCTATAAATTATGGTTTGTGTGAACCATGATGAGTTGGGAGTTCATATTGACAGGGTGGCTAGCCCCAGCCTTGATCTTGATGCTGATAAAATAATTTTGTTGGAATTCACGCAAATATTTGCGTTAGGGAAGTGTCCTGAATGTCTAAATTCCTTGTTTTGTGGGAGTACTTGCCGGTACCTTCGGCAAGTGAACGTACCCTGTCGACGGGGAAGGGGGGGTCCGGGGGGTACCTCCGGCAATTGAACGTACCCTGTCGACGGGGAAGGGGGGGTCCGGGGCCCTGCCCCCGGGAACCCCAGCCCTGCAATTGTACGTACCCCACGACGAATCAGCCGGTACCAGGAACGGCTAGAATGCTCCAAGGCTCTAAGAGTTATGCGAGAAGGGTTTATGCCGGTTACCCCCCGGCTATTGAACGTGGGGCTCTACCCCCGGGAACCCAAGCTTTGTAATTGTACGTACCCAAAGCGAATTTGAATCACTAAGAATGCTCCAACCCTCTACAGAAGGATAGAGAGGCTGGTTTTTTGGTTTTCACAACCTCGGGACGCGCTCTAGGTAGTGAACCAGTTGAAAAAGAGATTTACAAAGATTTTGGCAAAGTAGTGCCAAATGAATGGCGGAGAATGCTCCAAGGCTCTAAGAGTTGTGCCAGAGGGCTTAAAGGCTGATTTTTTGTGTTTTCGCAAGCTTGCCACGAGCTCTTTTTTTAGGGATATAGTTGAAATTACGAATTCGAATGTAATGACAAAAGTAGTGCCAAAATGAATGGCTGAGATTGCTCCAAGGGTGTAAAAGTTGTGCATAGAGGAAAGGCGAACTTGGGAAGAGGGGGGGGGGGGGGGGGGTTGCGCGAAATCGCGCACCGCAAACCTTCCTCCTTTCAGGTGTTGGCGCAGCCTCTAATTGTTATTATTATTATCACTGAAAGGTGTTGGTCAAGGGGGTGGGGGGTTTGGGGGAGGGGGAAAATGAAAATTGAGTACCCCACCCCCACCCCCCCCACCATTTCCGCACCCCTGTCGGAATAAATCATGGTTTGTCGGAACGAGGAGGAGTTCGGAGCTCATATTTGCAGGGCTAACCCCAGACTCGATCTTGATGCTGATATGATTTTTTTTTTTAATTCACGCAAATATTTGCGTTAGGGCAGTGTCCTGAATGCCAAAATTCCTTCTTTTTTTTCGCACCCAATTGGAATAAATCATGGTTTGTGTGAACCAGGAGGAGTTGGGAGCTCATATTGACAGGGTGGCTAGCCCCAGACTCGATGTTGATGCTGATATAATTTCTTTGGAATTCACGCAAATGTTTGCGTTAGGGGAGTGTCCTGAATGCCAAAATTCCTTGTTTTTTTTAGCCTATTTTCTGCACCCTCGTCGGAATAAGTCATGGTTTGTGTGAACCAGGAAGATTTGGGAGCTCATATTGACAGGGTGGCTAGCCCCAGACTCGATGTTGATGCTGATATAGTTTCTTGGAATTCACGCAAATATTTGCGTTCGGGGAGTGTCCTGAATGCCAAAGTTCCTTGTTTTTTGGCCTATTTTCTGCTCTCCCATCGGAATAAATCATGGTTTGTGTGAACCAGGAGGAGTTGAGAGCTCATATTGACAGGGTGGCTAGCCCCAGACTCGATGTTGATGCTGGTGTAATTTTTTTGGAATTCACGCAAATATTTGCGTTAGGGAGTGTCCTGAATGCCAAATTTCCTTGTTTTTGAAGCAGTACTTGCCGGTGCCTTCGGCCATTGAACGTACCCTGTCGACGGGGCAGGGGGGGTCCGGGGGGCCCTCCCCCCCGGGAACCCCAGCCTTGTGATTGTACGTACCCGTTCTGGTCGCGGGTGGCACCCACACCTGAAATTTGAGGTGTTTTGCCACCAGGCGCCCTTTGCGGCACCTCTGGCAATTCAACGTACCCTGTCGAAGGGAGGGGGGGTCCGGGGGAGCCTGCGATTGTACGTACCCGTTCTGGTCGCCGGTGGCACCCACACCTGAAAGTTGAGGTTTTTTGCCACCAGGCGCCCTTTGCGGCACCTCCGGCAATTCAACGTACCCTGTCCAAGGGAAAGGGCGGGTCCGGGGGAGCCCTGCGATTGTACGTACCCGTTCTGCTCGCGGGTGGCACCCACAGCTGAAAATTGAGGTTTTTTTGCCACCAGGCGCACTTTGCGGCACCTCCGGCAATTCAACGTACCCGTCGAAGGGAAAGGGGGGGTCCTGGGGAGCACTGCGATTGTACGTACCCGTTCTGGTCGCGGGTGGCACTCAACCTGCAATTTGAGGTTTTTTGCCACCAGGCGCCCTTGGCGGCACCTCCGGCAATTCAACGTACCCTGTCGAAAGGGAAAGGGGGCGGGAGGGGGGGGGGGGGTGGTCCGGGGGGCCCTCCAAAAAGTGATAAGAAGTGGGGCTGGCGGGGTTTGGTGCGCTTCGGCGCACCTGTAAATCCTTTCAGGTGTTGGCGCAGCCCCAGTTATTATTATTATTATTATTATTATTATTATTATTTGGACACCGTGATAGCCCAGTGGTCAAGTTCTACCATCTGGGCCCTGTCGCCAGTTCGATTCCCGTCGGTGCCACCAGTATTTTCATTGAACATACCGATCCGTCTGGACCAGTATTTTCATTGAACATACCGGCCCGTCTGGAAGTGTTGGAACTGCCCTTGCGGGGGTGTCATTAGAGCTTATCGTCAATTCTTCGTACTCCCCTCACGGGTGAGACGATGGAGGCGCATGTGCAGAAATGCATCAGCCATTGACAGAGAAGCATTATTATTATTATTATTATTATTATTATTATTATTATTATTATTATTATTATTATTATTATTATTATTATTATTATTATCCCTGAAAGGTGTTGGTCAAGGGGGTGGGGGGTTTGGGGGGAGAGGGAAAATGAAAATTGTGTACCCCCCACCCCCACACCCCCATTTCCGCACCCCTATCCCTATAAATCATGGTTTGTGGGAACAAGGAGGAATCGGGAGCTCATATTTGCAGGGTAGCTAGCCCCAGACTCGATGTTGATGCTGATATGATTTTTTTTTGGAATTCACGCAAATGTTTGCGTTAAGTCAGTGTCCTGAAAGCAAAAATTCCTTCTTTTTTTGGCCTATTTTTGCACCCCCCATCCCTATAAATCATGGTTTGTGGGAACCAGGAGGAGTTGGGAGCTCATATTGGCAGGGTGGCTAGCCCCAGACTCGATGCTGATGCTGATATAATTTTTTTTGGAATTTACGCAAATATTTGCGTCAGGGGAGTGTCCTGAATGCCAAATTCCTTGTTTTATGGCCTATTTTGCACACCCTGTCCCTATAAATCATGGTTTGTGTGAACCAGGAGGAGTTGGGAGCTCATATTGACAGGATGGCTAGCCCCAGACTCGATGTTGATGTTGATATAGTTTTTTTGGACATCGCGCAAATATGTGCGTTAGGGGAGTGTCCTGAATGTCAAAATCCTTATTTTTTCGGGAGTACTTGCCGGTACCTCCGGCAATTAAACGTACCCTGTCGACGGGGCAGGGG
This sequence comes from Paulinella micropora, assembly GCA_019918135.1. Classification (NCBI taxonomy): domain Eukaryota; phylum Cercozoa; class Imbricatea; order Euglyphida; family Paulinellidae; genus Paulinella; species Paulinella micropora. The sequence continues at coordinate 7,457 of WBZZ01000739.1, forward strand.
GGGTCCTGGGGGCCCTCCCCCCGGGAACCCAAGCCCTGCAAGTGTACGTACCCGTTCTGGTCGCGGGTGGCACACAAACCAGAAAATTGAGGTCTTTGTGCCACCAGGCGCCGTTTGCGCACAGCAGAGGGATTTAGCGGCTCATATTTGGTGTATCTGACACTTCTTGATGAGCTCTCTTCGAAAATATAAAAATTGTGCTGCCGGGTGGCGTAAAAACCAGAATTTTTTTTGCTCCACCAGGCGCCGTTCGCGCACAACAGAGGGAGTTTGAGGCTGATGTTTGGTGTACCCGACACCTCGATGAGCTCTCTTCAGAGATCCAAAAGTTTTGGTGTCGGGTGGCACAAGACCCAGAGATTTTATGTGTTTGTGCCACCAGAGCTTACACTTGCGTTCTGCTGGTACCTCCGGCAAGGAAGGGGGGGTCCGTGGGCTCCCCCCGGGAATCCCAGCCCGGTAATTGTGCGTACCCCACGCGAATTAGCCGGCACCAAAACGAATGGCTGAGAATGCTTCAAGGCTTCAAGAGTTGTGCCGGAAGGGTTTATGCCGGTTACCGCTTGCAATTGAACGTACCCTGTCGACTGTGGAAACGGGGGATCCGGGGTGCCCTCCCCCTGGACCCCAGCCCCGCACTTGTACGTACCCGAAGCGAATTAGCCGGCACCAAAATGAATGGCTGAGATTTCCAAGGCTTCAAAGTTGTGTATGTGAGAATGAGAGGAAAAGCGACCTTGGGAAGGGTGGGGGGGGGGGGGGGGGGGGCGCGCTTCGCGCACCGCAACGCAGCGCACCGCAAACCATCCTTTCAGGTGTTGGCGCAGCCCCTAGTTATTATTATTATTATTATTATTATTATTATTATTATTATTATTATTATTATTGGACACCGTGATAGCCCAGTGGTCAAGTTCTACCATCTGGGCCCTGTCGCCAGTTCGATTCCCGTCGGTGCCACCAGTATTTTCATTGAACATACCGATCCGTCTGGACCAGTATTTTCATTGAACATACCGGCCCGTCTGGAAGTGTTGGAACTGCCCTTGCGGGGGTGTCATTAGAGCTTATCGTCAATTCTTCGTACTCCCCTCACGGGTGAGACGATGGAGGCGCATGTGCAGAAATGCATCAGCCATTGACAGAGAAGCACTATTATTATTATTATTATTATTATTATTATTATTATTATTGTCGGTGCCACCAGTATTTTCATTGAACATACCGGTCCGTCTGGAAGTGTTGGAACTGCCCATGCGGGGGTGTCATTAGAGCCTATCGTCAATTCTTCGTACTCCCCTCACGGGTGAGACGATGGAGGCGCATGTGCAGAAATGCATCAGCCATTGACAGAGAAGCACTATTATTATTATTATTATTATTATTATTATTATTATTATGGACACCGTGATAGCCCAGTGGTCAAGTTCTACCATCTGGGCCCTGTCGCCAGTTCGATTCCCGTCGGTGCCACCAGTATTTTCATTGAAGATACCTGTCTATTTCTGGACCAGTATTTTCATTGAACATACCGGCCCGTCTGGAAGTGTTGGAACTGCCCTTGCGGGGGTGTCATTAGAGCTTATCGTCAATTCTTCGTACTCCCCTCACGGGTGAGACGATGGAGGCGCATGTGCAGAAATGCATCAGCCATTGACAGAGAAGCACTATTATTATTATTATTATTATTATTATTATTATTATTATTTAGGGAGTACATAGGCCATCGGTCCTTTCCATGGGCTGATTGGTATAAAGCTCCTAGAGTAATGTTCTATGCCGTCACTTCCTTTATTCCACCGATTGGTGTGGAGACTTTCCTTATGGAATGGAGGACTGGATGCACATGGCCTTTTGGCTCAGCAATTGGCAGGAGATACACTATTATTATTATTATTATTATTATTATTATTATTATTATTATTATATTGGACACCGTGATAGCCCAGTGGTCAAGTTCTACCATCTGGGCCCTGTCGCCAGTTCGATTCCCGTCGGTGCCACCAGTATTTTCATTGAACATACCGATCCGTCTGGACCAGTATTTTCATTGAACATACCGGCCCGTCTGGAAGTGTTGGAACTGCCCTTGCGGGGGTGTCATTAGAGCTTATCGTCAATTCTTCGTACACCCCTCACGGGTGAGACGATGGAGGCGCATGTGCAGAAATGCATCAGCCATTGACAGAGAAGCACTATTATGATTATTATTATTATTATTATTATTATTATTATTATTATTATTATTATTATTATTATTATTATTATTTTGGACACCGTGATAGCCCAGTGGTCAAGTTCTACCATCTGGGCCCTGTCGCCAGTTCGATTCCCGTCGGTGCCACCAGTATTTTCATTGAACGTAACGATCCGTCTGGACCAGTATTTTCATTGAACATACCGGCCCGTCTGGAAGTGTTGGAACTGCCCTTGCGGGGGTGTCATTAGAGCTTATCGTCAATTCTTCGTACTCCCCTCACGGGTGAGACGATGGAGGCGCATGTGCAGAAATGCATCAGCCATTGACAGAGAAGCACTATTATTATTATTATTATTATTATTATTATTATTATTATTATTATTATTATTATTATTATTATTATGGACACCGTGATAGCCCAGTGGTCAAGTTCTACCATCTGGGCCCTGTCGCCAGTTCGATTCCCGTCGGTGCCACCAGTATTTTCATTGAACATACCGGTCCGTCTGGAAGTGTTGGAACTGCCCGTGCGGGGGTGTCATTAGAGCCTATCGTCAATTCTTCGTACTCCCCTCACGGGTGAGACGATGGAGGCGCATGTGCAGATTTGCATCAGCCATTGACAGAGAAGCACTATTATTATTATTATTATTATTATTATTATTATTAATATTATTATTATTATTATTATTATTATTATTATTATTATTATTATTATTATTATTATTATTATTGATTTCTTTCATACTACTTACCGACTGTATGCTGAAATTCAGGCAGCAAGCAACGAGGAGGAGGAGGGGGAGTTTGTGGAGGGTAGGGACGACGTGGATTCTCAAAACGCAAACACAGTTAAGCAAGAAAAGTAATGACATGGTATTTAATGTCGACGTCCAAAACGAAATCCATAGTTCATTAGTCGACATGTAGAGTAAATTTTTTTAATAAGTAATTCAAAGTCGAATAATTCGCGGACTTTTCAAGAATTAGCGGTGTCATGTCGAAAAAACTATCTAAAAGTGCCAGAACGCTGAAATTTGTAGAAAAGGTAGGGGAAAGCATGCTAAGCAGATTTACGACCTTTTAGAGATGTCAAAACTGTCTACGGGCCTGGTCGGACTTGAAATTTAGCGGTCACCTCGCGCACCACGGCGCCGCCACGAATTCAAGATTCAAGTTCAAGATTTGTACGGCATGAAAGAAACGGATTTGTTGTGGTGTTATCTTATTTTAGCTACTAGGTATCCTGTTTACACTAGACGAGAGGGTTCGTACTTTACTTAGAGATTTGAATAATTCTGACACGTCACTAAGTGCCACAACCCCAGACCGCCAAAGCTTGAATTCACCGTTACACATATAAAATAGGTAATTGTCCTTGGGGTGGGCCGGTATGACTAAATACTATTATTAATAAAATTGCCCATTGCTCCCCCTATTTAGGAATAACTGCCCCACCTACTTTATGCTACTAACCTCGCATATATGATGGTAAATATGTGTAGCCTTGTTGAGAAATTACAGGAGCAGTACTAACAACTATATGCACTATTGTAACTTAATATTGCTGTTGACATTCAAGACAACAAAAAAAATTGATTTTTCTGTTTTGGTTGGAATTTCAGTTTTGGTTGGAATTTTGATTTTGGGTGAAAATTTGAATTTTTCAAATTAACTGCTATATTCGTCCGCAAAATATCGTAAATTTTCGCGAAATGTTACCGTTAAATTTGAAAATTTGAATTTTTGTCACAAAAATGAAAAACTGTCACAAAAATGAAAATCTGACACAAAAATGAAAAACTAATTTTTGTTGTTGTCTTGAATGTCAACAGCAATATAATACTAACTTTGAGGTCACGCTCAAAAACTCTAGAGGCTTATGATAGAGCGTAAAAGTCACAGCTGTAGAGCCGCCCACCGCGCGCTCCCCGGCTTCCTTGCCACCGATCCGTTGAAGTTGCCGCCAGAGTCTCTTAGCTCCCCGGCTCCCATCCGCCGTCTCGTTGACGCGGTAGTCCTCCGCCATGAGGGTCATGTAACCACTTCCGCACCGTACGCACCACCAATCGCCGCTCTTGGTCCGAGCCGCTGTCAGGTCGCTGTCGATGTCCGTACCACTGCCGCGCCCTTGGTCGTTGTTGGTCTCACCCGCCGGGTTCCCTACCTGCGCGGGACCCATTTTCCCCTTGACTGAGCTTAGCTTATTCGCCCTGCTCGCTCCCTTCTCCTTTTTCTTATTTCTGCGCTTTGCGCTCTTCGCCTTCTCTTTCTTCTTCTTCTCAATTAACTGCTTAGGCGGGCTAATTATGTTTTGCTCCCCCATCACTGGTGCTTCCCTCTCACTCTCTCTTTCCTGATCTGTATGCAGCCCGCAAAATCGCCCTCTCAACAGACCACAAGCTGCCTCTCGCAACAACACATTCTCACTCTCCATTTCATGCGTGCATACAAAACATTGCTGCTCACCTGACACTCGCCCCTCACATTGACGATAGACTTCTCTCTCTTTGTAGTACCTTCACTTTGCCCATGTGGGCCTTCTCCTTTACCATGCCTGCTCTCTCTCGGAAAAATTTCGCCGCCTTTATTACCGCGTTTGGCGTCACCTTCATCTGCGTCTATGTTGGAAGTATCTGACTCACTCCCCCTACCTAACTTTCCTTGTTCCCCTTTTGATCTCTTTTCCTTCTCTCTCGATTCTTTCTTCTCACCTGGCTCTTCCCTCACCTTCTTCATCTCTGCACATTCATGTAGTCTGTGCTCACCCCCACACATCCTGCTCTCCTTCTCAGATGCGGAGAACACATACCCCTCCATGTTACAGTTGAAACATTTCTCTTTCTTCAACGTCTTCTTTCTCGTTCCTGTTCCTTTCCCTCCCCCTTTATTGTTAGTGGTGGTGTGTTTGAACCTACAGTTAGATCTATCACAGCTGTCTGACTGTTCAAACATGTAGCATACCCCAGGCACACTACGCATAGTGACTGACCCCTCTGTATGAGCAAAACGACACTCATCCCCCCACTTGCATCCACTCTCTCTCTGAAACCAAAAACACACACCTCTCTGCCCTTCCTCTCTTTGTTGGCATCTTTCCCTGCGTGTGCTTTTTCTTTCTTCATCTTCTCTCTTTCTTTATTTCTGTCTATTTCCAGTGCTTTTTCTTCCAACTCCTCCCACCATTCCTCAAAAGACCATGCATGCTGCTTCTTATTCATCTTCAGCGTGCTCATCCATCCTCCCCAATCCTTTCTCACCCTCTGACGCATACTCAGTGTTTTGTAATGCATTATTGATGATTGTTTCCATGGTTCTTGTGGGTGTTTTATGGCCTACTGCCTTTAGCTCTTCATCTAACGCAACAAACGCATCAAACTGCGGAGCATAATCACATCCCTCATCAAACGTCCATGCATTCATCGCATTTATCTTATCTTGCACATCCTCCTCACTCACCTTACCAAACCTTTTGGTCAGTCTGGCTCACACAGTGTGCAAGTTCTGACCAAAGTCTGGTGAGGTGTCTCTCCCCAAATCTGCCACACTCCTCTTGGCTTACCTACTAGCTTATCAAACACAAACGAAAAAGGTTCCTCTCTCTGCCTTTTCATCTCATGCTCCAAACTCTCCTCATGCTACTATCATTCTATCTTCCTTCTCTTTTTCCTCTACTTGCTCCTTGCTCTTCGTCTTGATTGTTGTCGTTGCTGGTGTGGAATAAGTAGGTGAAAGCTGACTACTCACTCTCCCCCTCTCCTCCACCTGCTCTTCTTCTCTCTTTTGCTCAATCTTACCACTATCTCCCCCTAACGGAGGCTGCCTTTCTGTCTCAGTAAAATAAGAGGTAAGGTTTTCCTTATCTGTCTCTGACTCTGAGTCTAACTCAGCTTCCTCTTCCTCCTCTCTCAACCCTATCTTTCCTCCCTCTTGCTGATTGCTTTCCTGCTCTCTCTCCCCACCTCCACATGTAGTTGGGGACTTTCTTACTTTTGCTATGTAGAGCACTCACATTATTCACATGCACTAACCTAACGTGTTCTTCTGGGGTCTTTAGTGCCCCCTTGAGTCCTTTTGCCCCTAGGGCTAAAACCGTCTCTCGTTGAAACGCTTTGAACGGGGTTCTCCCGTCAAACTGCCCTTTGGTTGTGACTTCCTTTTCGCTATTTTTGTTTGTACCTCTGAGAGTACTGAACTCATTGAGGGCTTATTGTCTGTTTTCCTTTGAGCAGACTAGTTGACAATATCTGATGTGCTTCTTGCTTGCCTCTTTGCCCCGACGCCGGTGACTCACCTAACCAGAACGTGGACAGGTACAACGTGTTCAAAACTGAGCCAAAGGGTCTCAGTGTGAAGCTTCCCTTTTTGTGTGCAATTACAGGAATGACACCAACCCCTTTCGTAGACAGTCGCCTTCCAGTCGGCGATGGTCTTCTCCTCCTTTGCTTGCAGTGCCAGAGTCACTAAGCGCTGCCAAGGCTCATAACCCACTAGACGAGAGGGTTCGTACTATACTTTACTTAGAGATTTGAATAATTCTTACACGTCACTAAGTGCCACAACCCCAGACAGCCAAAGCTTGAATTCACCGTTACACATAGAGTGATATAGGTAAAATAGGTAATTGTCCTTGGGGTGGGCCGGTATGACTAAATACTATTATTCATAAAATTGCCCATTTGTTTAGTGTATAGTTTTACGCTGTATTAGCAATCGATATTAATATTACAATACAATAATATAGGTCTCAAGAGCTTTTGCAGTTTCTGGTCTAAAAGAATATATTTATTGATGTTTCTGCTTTAATAGAACCAATTCAATCCACCGCTAGTAACCCAATCCTCTGTTCTTATATAAATAAGGATCAAAAATGGTGGGAAAATGTGGGAGACTAGCAGAGCCAAAAACAACCAGGCAAACACCAGCCAATTCCCGTTGTCAGGCTTAACGATATAATATATTCCTGTCTAAATAGAGTAACGGCCACTTCTAGTAATATTGTTGTTACCTTGTTAAGAGGGTTATTCATATTAACGGCCTTTTATTGTGTCTGGACTGACACACTGAGGGGTATATTAAAGAAGCACATATTCGGCACGCAGGGCACACTCTGTTGACCAAAGTATTTCAGTCCCCGATGAAAAAATTTGTTGAATTTTTTGCACAATGTTAAACAATTGAGCAACTTTCTGGGTCATAGTAAAACGCGAAAGCCGGCCAAGACTATTGAGAGTGAGCAACTTTCAGGTGAAACGAGAACTCACCGGCTAATAAGACAGTTCAAATAATTAGAATTCACAGGCTAATATAATCTTAGACAGTTCAAATAATTAGAACTATGCTGGAACAAACAGGAACAGATTGGGGCTCTTTTTTGAAAGTTGATGGTGTTGTTCATTGGGTAGATGGTTGTGCTATGCAAAATAGTTGGTTAATTTACGGCACGGTTCCGATATTAATATTAGTGGGCGTGAGTAACTTAAACTAGTAATTTTTTTTTTGTGGTTCGGATTTGATTTTAGTGGGTGTGAATAAATCGTTTTTTTTATATGTGTGTGTGTTTTTTTGTGTGTGTGTGTATGTTTTTTTTTTTTTTTTTTTTTTTTATTCGGATTTGATTTTGGCATGCACTTGTACGATCCAACTTATCTTGGGAGAAGAAGGTAATGTCACAAGAGAACGTGGATACGGATGAGATTTCTAAGGAGAGTGCCAGCAAAAAGCAGAAGGTTGGACATGATGACGTTGTAAATGATGAGCAAGAAGAACCAGATTGGCTGGCCACGTCACAACAAGTGGATGTGCTGATCAAACAAATAATAATGATTGGCTGGCCACGTCACAACAAGTGGATGTGTTGACCAAACAAATGGAAGTCCTGAGTAAAAGAATGGACAACGAAATGCATCAATTGATCCAGAACTTGATCTGCAATTTCTTGCATGGAGAACTACCCAAAGTTTTGAACAAAATGGTTGCCAAAGAAATCGGCGAGAAGTGTTTGGCGGAGGTCGTTCAAACGTACTTGCAGGAGGTGGCGAAGCAAGTCGATTTGTCGCTGAGACCATTCGTCGTGGATACTATCAGGCAAGCTTTAGAAAACACTGTGAATAAAGCTGCTGAAGACACTGTCAAGAGGTACAACGACGACGAGGTAATGCTTGCTGCACCATGCGTACGAATACATGTTCTGTTTTGCAGTTCGAGGCGAAGAAAGAACGTCTAGTCGCGAAAGAAGTCGCCAAAAGGGTGGAAGAAAAGTTCTCTCTCTCTCTCTCTCTCTCTCTCTCTCTCTCTCTCTCTCTTTCTCTCTAATATATATTATATATATATATATATATATATATATATATATATCTCTGTCTATCTTTCTATCTATCTATGTGTGTGTGTCTTTGAGAGAGAGAGAGAGAGAGAGAAGTTCAGTACCAGGGAATAAGAATAAGAATAAGAATACACCTACCATCTATCTGTCTATCTATCTATTTATCTATCTTCTCTCTCTCTCTCTCTCTCTCTCTCTCTCTCTCTCTCTCTCTCTCTCTCTCTCTCTCTCTCTCTCTCTCTCTCTCTCTCTCTCTCTCTCTCTTGATCTCTTTGTCGATCTGTGTGTGTGTGTGTGTGTCCTTGCCTTTTTTCCCCAAAGCTTGTGTATGTCGGTGTGTGTGTGTGTGTTTGTGCTCTCTCTCTCAGGCAGCTGTGATAGATCTAAGTTAAACTGTAGGTTTAAACACACCACCACTAACAAGAAAGGGGGAGGGAAAGGAACAGGAACGAGAAAGAAGACGTTGAAGAAAGAAGACATGAAATGTTTCAACTGTAACATGGAGGGGCATGTGTTCTCAGCATGTGAGAAGGAGTGTAGGATGTGTGGGGGTAAGCATAGACTACATGAATGTGAAGAGATGAAGAAGGCGAGAGAAGAGCCAGGTGAGAAGGAAGAACCGAGAGAGAAGGAAAAGAGAACAGAAGGGGAACATGGAAAGTTAGGAAGGGGGAGTGAGTCAGACACTTCTGACACAGATGACGAAGGGCTCGAATTCACAGGACCAAACGCCATAATAAAGGCGGAGAGATGGTTACGAGAGAGAGCAGGCATGGTCAAGGAGAAGGCCCACATGGGTAAAGTGAAGGTAGTGCAAGAGAGATTAATCTATCGTCAATGTAAGGGGCGAGTGTCAGGGGAGCAACAGTAACAATGTTTTGTGTGCACTCATGACATGGAGAGTGAGAATGTGTTGTTGCGAGAGGCAGCTTATGGTATTTTGAGAGGGCGATTTTGCGGGCTGCACACAGATCAGGAAAGAGAGAGTGAGAAGGAAGCCCCAGTGATGGGGGAGTAAAACAAAGTTAGCACATTCAAACCGATAGTTGAGAAGAAGAAGAAAGAGGTAAAGCGCTCAAAGCGTCGGAGTGGGAAAAAGAAGGGAAAGGCTGTGACGAAGAAGATGGGCCAGTAGAAGGGCCAAGGCATGTACAATCCAGTGAACCCGTAGGTTTGGGACAGCGACCAACGCAACCCCCGGGGGGCGGACAGCGACTTCGACAGCGGCAGCGATTCATGCTCGGGCTCGGAGAGAAGATCGGTGGGACGCGCAGCGCACATGTGGTTCTACGACCTGGGCGGCGGACTCAAGCGGCGGCACGTGGGCGATGGGGAACCAGGGAGTCAAAGCTACAAGGAGGCAAGGGAGCGGGGGAGCGCGCGGTGGGCGGCGCTGTAACGGTGACTTTAACGCTCTATAAGCAGTCAAATTTGGATCGTGACTTCAAGTTAGTTCTTAGAGGTTATTGCATATAGTTGTTAGTACGGCTCCGGTAATTTCTGAATAGGGCTGCGAGTATTTACCATTTACCGGTAATATTAAAAGTTATATTACTATTAATAGTGAGATGTTATTCAAGTTTTATTGAAACTTAAATCGTTTATTGAAACTTGAACTCGTAGTAGGAGTAGGAGTAGGAGTAGTAGTAGTAGTAGTAGTAGTAGTAGTAGTAGTAGTGGTGGTGGTGGTAGTGGTAGTGAGTAGTAGTAGTAGTAGTAGTAGTAGTAGTAGTAGTAGTAGTAGTAGTAGTAGTAGTAGTAGTAGTAGTAGTAGTAGTAGTAGTAGCATAAGCACAGGCATCCCGACTCTCATCGGTGAAGCCGAGGCTACCCTACAGCTCCTCGCAACTATTCCACTGCCCAGAGCAGGCTCTACTCTCTGGCTCGCCGTCGAAGGCACACATGCCGCATTGGAGACGAAACTCAAGTCTCTCTCCTGCCGCATCATCCGCGCTGGCATTCAAGCCCCGTGGGACTTGGCTATTGTCATCCCCTCTGCTGAACGCTCTCCGGCCGTCGCGCGTGATATGTTTACCCTTCGCAAGCCATTTGCCCTGCTCATGCCACAAGACCTCGTCCACTGCGTCCCGGACCATACCCTCCCACAAGAGGCCGTCGAGACGTGCCGCAAGATTTTATTTCTTGACGACAAATTAGTGTGGCTACTCTTTGGCCTCGACATGGAACAACATCACATGTACACTCTTGTCGCTACTTCGCACGCTCCTCGCGTGACGCACCAGTAAACCATGGACGCGCGACGACAACGATGACGACACTGTCAACTACACTAATGGTGAAGTCGCTGCTTTCATCGACCGCAACCAAGTCAAGTTTGATATCGTTTTAGACGAGCATCCGGAGAATAAGGAAGATGACCTCGTGGTTCGCCGACTCGGTATAATCTCGGACACCAACCCTCTCTTCCGTCCCTTCAAGAAGAACAAAGACAAAGATCGGCTCCCCGCCATTGTATTAAGCGCCTTCGAGGTACCATCATCACCGGCGAATCCTTCGCATTGCACGTTCCAGAAAGACAAACAAGAAAAGTCCAAGGAGTAGCCACCCCTTTCACTCTCAAGTGGGTTTTACCCATCGTATTGGCTTCACCCGCCCTCCGCCCAGCGCTTTTCCCACTTGAACCGTCATCGTACCTAGAAACATTAAGCCATGACCGGCGTACCCATGTAAGTCCTTGATCGCGATCGCCTCTTGTGCCTGCAGGTCAACGATTATTCTCACCGAAATTGAACCCCTCAGAGGATATATCGGCACGGCATACTTGGTGCTTCATTGGTTCATTTTGGCTATGTGATACCCGGCCCCCAATTTTCTACGGCTCGACATCGCCTCCCGATATCATTGCTGGCTACTGCGCCTCAATTGTCCCAGTCCCGCTGCAGATCATGGATATCCGGCCCCGGCTGATCATCACCCGCATCGCGCCAGTATAGACGCATCATTCTTTTACTCTCCTATGGTTTAAGAGACTCAACTACCTCTCTTTTTCCTTTTAACGTTTTTTTTTTTAGCGAGATAACATATTTCGTTCGGTAATCACTCATTCTGAACGCAACTCAACTCAACCGTTAGGTCTGGGGGGGGGGGGGAGCTATCAGACTGAGCACCCTTAACGACCGGCCAAAACCTTTACCGTTGATAAGTCACTCTTTTTGACCGGTTCATTAGATTCTCCTCTGCACGACGTTTCGACTTCACTAACTAGTTTTCGATTCCGTTCAGAAATGATTTCAAACGATTAAGTCAAAGATCTTTTTAGAAAAGATTAACCATTGCCTTTTCCCCCCATATATTACCTTTTCCCCCGATTTCCCGTGAAACACGCTTTGCGGTAAATTTGTGGACAAGGGACGGAAACGCAATGTTTGACTGTCATTTTCGCCATTCCCAGTCATTTTCGCATAGGCCTCCCAAATCAATTTGGGTTTTCAAGTTATTACCAACCCTACACTACCAGTTTATGACTGTTAACTCGAAACCGAAAGACACTAACCGTTTGAGAACTGGAGACCTCACAATCTACGTTTTACACTTCATCGTAAGTTGCATCCAAGCCTGCAAAGAGTTTGAAATTACGTAAATAACGAAGTGACCTCTCTACTATTTACTGGTATTTCACCTGCTCTCATGGAGTCAAAACTCAATGCAGCCATAGTGTTCTTAATAAGAGCCTGAGTTCGTTGTATCTGCCTACTTGAGAGTTGTAATACAAACTCACAAAAGGTTCTCACGGTTGTGACTGTGGGCTTCTTTGATCATTTTTCCGGACCTCTGTTTCAAGTTTCCTTATCCACAAATCTACAGCAACGTGCGTTGTTCACGGGAAATCAGGGGAAAAGGTAATAGAGTGGGAAAAGGCAATAGTCAACCTTTTGTAAAAAGAACTTTGACTTGATCGTTTGAAGTCATTTCTGAACGAAATCGAAAACTAGTTAGTGAAGTCGAAACGTCGTGCAGAGGAGAATCTAACAGTCTGGTCAAAAACAGTAAAATGTCAACTATAGTGGTTTTGGCCTGTCGTTAAAGTGCTCAGTCTGATATTATCCCGAGCCAGTGATTATTTTAATAATTTTATTGATTTGATAGTACAGTAGTTTACTTAGACCGGCTCGGCTGAGGTGTCATTTTAATGTGTGAAATATTTGTTTCCACTAATGTGGACATCACCCCCCGAATTATCCGGTAAAAAACTTATTTATAGATTTCTTCTGGCCGGACACGTCTGAAATGCCAATTTGATCCTGGTCTTTTGGCGGCTTTTTGTCTTTGCGTCACTATAACGAGACATCATTCTCTTTTTGAGGACTGTGTTTGGTTATATTACCGACTTACTCTTCCATTGAGCTATCGTTGGGGATAGTACATTTGGAGTCCATAGCTAAAGGCTGATTTCTTTTCTGATCTGTCGTACAGACATCAGATAAGCACAAATTTATTTTTCGCTGATCTGTCGCACAGACATCAGACGAAAACAAACACTCCTACTCATCCTCAAACAAAAAACTTACAAACAAGCAATCAATTTGTCACAAGCTGGCATAAACTTTAGCCCTTGTGCACATTTGGCTTCTGTGTGCTCTTCTACAAGACACCAGACCACACCTACTCCACTCCCTCTTGCTGCTTGCATAAAGCCAAGTAGGACAAGTGCGAAACAAACATCAGACAAACACACAGACAGAGGAAAAACGAGCAAAGCACTCCCACTCCCTGTTCTGAACCATTTTCCTTGCATTTTCTCTGCAGAAACCAGAGGAGATTACACTGGCATCTCTCACACAAGAGCAAGACAAATATCGAAGCACTGTCCGACGACAGACTGACTTCTACAAAACAGCTCTTTTGACCAAACTATCGTTATCTCTGTGTAGGGCCTGACGCACCATAACTATTTCAACAGAGAAAAGGAAGAAGGAGAAGAAGGTTGCATAGAGTGATAAGAATAACAGAGGAAAAAAAGGAAAAAAAAGCAGACGTGACTCTCATAACATAAGATGGAAGACGAGAATGAGCAGGCTGGTATGACACCAACTGATTATGGTCCTAGTGAGGGAGGAGAGGAGGAGACTCAGTACTCAGAAGAGAGGGGGGATAGAGATGGAGAGGAGAGAGAGGAGTATACGTATACAGCCGATGTAGAGTCGACAGGGGGGGGGGGGGGGTAATGCACAAGAAGCGAGTGCAGGTCAGACTGGAGGCTCTCCACTGACAGAGGCAGAGAGAGAGATGGAGGATGTTGGCCAGAATATCCCAAATACATGGGAACAGTTGGCTACATATGATGATGAAGAGTCCTTCTTCCTTAACTACCCAACCTATTATAAAACACACATCTACATTCCTTACGAGAAAAGGAATAGACCAGGATAAGGTCAAAGCAACCTCCTGATCGAAATTCCCGGCCTTGCGAAGCCTCTCTTCAACAAAGTGAGGTTTGAGCACGAAAGAGTGCCATTGCAGGATGTCAAGTATGGCGACACTCTTACACTGTGCGACATATACGACATATCTGCAACACTCTACGCTGCTGTGCTCGTTGCGGAATTTTATGAACGCACAAACATACAGTGGAGAAATAAACGCACAACTGCAGCATGGCTGTCTGTCTGTGGTGTCCCCACTGATATCAAGAATCTAGAAAGAAAGTTCGAAGGTAGAAACCAAAGTGGCATTGAGTTTGCCCTTGAGGCTTTTGTAACTGCCTTCACACGGGCTTACAACGAAATGTACAAAGCCCTGAAAGACAACACAAGGCAACATCCTGTTTACGAGGAGGTTGACCAGTCTTGTCAGGTGCTTGAACGCCTCACACAACTCCATAAGGGCCTCTTTGAGGGGAAGGAGCAAAAACCAACATGGAAACAATGGGCCCACACGAAGAATCACACTCTCATTAAAGGCCCTCTCACAACAATCCCAAATAATAACAGAGCTGATAAGTCTTCCATGAGAGAAAAGGCACACTTCCTCTCTAGTGCCACAGGGCTTGCACAGTTCGCGACTCATCTAGCACGACAGGTGAAAGAAGAAGAGACGAGACAGAAAGAGGAGAAGGAGCAGAAGGAGAAGATAGCTGTGGCAATGCCAGTAGCACGGGTGGCTCCACAGCCAACGGCTCCACCTACCACATCTAACCCAGCTCCCAAGAAAGCAGGAGGAGGACCCTCAGGAGGAGGACCCCAAGGGGGAGGAACAGTAATTAACTTGACTGACTCCCAGAAGAAAAAGCAGGCGCTGCAGGCAGCCCTAGCTAAAATCAAAATTGGGGGAGGGGGCCTTAAGCTCTATGCTATCACTGCCAATGAGGCTGACACAGAGAAGACCCTCATGACTAAGTTCAATGAGATGGACAGATGCTTCCAGCAAAACCAGTGTGAGGTGGAGCAGGTGAAGTCCTAGAACATCTCTGTGATCGATCCCTCCCTGGAGCTGGTTTTGATCGTATAACTTACGAGAAGTACAGAGGAGAGGAGGAGCTAGCAAGGAAAGGTGGACATGCAGAGATGAGTTGTACTCTGGCCATTGCTGCCCTCATTCGATACTTTAAGGCAAGTGGATACCAACACTTGTGCACGGGCACATTGATTGGGTTTGAAATTTTCGACTTAGTATCGGAGCAGTTGCAGTCTGTCACTCAGCTTGCATCTGTCTTAACAAATGTGGGCACCCAGTACACTCTCTTTTATAACCATAAAGCCATACTCCTATATTTCCTCAGTGCTTTGCACGTCTACAACAAAAATAAGCTCACACTGCTCATGCAAGACTGCAAAACCTTCGACAAGGTAAAGCACTTGAACTTTTTGGAGATGAGCGTCTTTGAGGCCACGACTAAGGCCGTGAGCCCAAAAATGTTGTGGACCGAAGTAATGACCGCTTGTCAGAGGCTCGACAGCCAGACAGCATCCTTGATCGGTTCTGCATCGGCTTCTGCTCAACCGCAAGCCGCACATACGCAACGATCTCTAGGAAAGCGACCAAGAGAGAACAGTCGTGAAGCTAACACACCTTGTATTCGTTGGTGGGCACGGGCACAATGCTTCAAACACACAAATAAGAAATGCCCGTACAACCACGATGTCGAGGGCACCCGCATCCGAAACACACTCCTCAAGAACGTACGGTCGGACGAAACCAACACCATCGCCGTTCTGCGCCGACTGCGCAAGGATCAGGGGTGGAAATTACAGGATGTCGCGGACCATGACCACGAACTAGCTGACGCGATCAATTCTCTTTTCGCTAGAGATGATCAGAAGACGGCAGCCATAGAAGCCGCAAGTAGAGGAAGAGGTGGAACACGAGGAAGAGGAGGAGGGAGGGGAATCAATCGAGGAGGAGGAGCCCCTTTCGCACGAGGCACATACACTCGCGGGGGGGGGGGGGGGAGAGAGGATTTGTGAGAAGAGGAGGAGGAAGAGGTGTATTTCAAGGAAGAGGAGGAGGAAGATGGGTTGGCCGAGGTGGATACGGCAGCGCAGAGCGCCCGTACCACAGAGATGGGGGCTGGGCAGACGGCTAGAGCTCAAGCTCGAGTTCCTCAGCACCACAGGCCTATGCGACATCAGGCGCAACCACTACCGACACTGATGCCGACTCAGGTAACAGATTTGAGGTAGTCCAATGACTAGAGAAGGAGGGAGAAAACAGAACAACATGCATTGCACGATACACCGTTGTGCAGGTCCCAACCAAGGGTACCAGTGAGTCTAAGAGCCCACAGCAGGCCACAGACCAACTCAAAGGTAGTACAATACCAGTACACCCATCACGACAACAAACAGTGCATGCTGCTAATAGGCAGGCGAGTAAAGCGCTGGCAAAGAGAAAGCAGGCGGGCCTGTCGCAGCCACAGCCGAAGAAAGTAAGAATAGAACCGGCAGTTAATCTTATCAAATTGCCGAGACAGACAATAGACAAGGAGGATGGAGGACATCAACCTCTCCTCACGGCCTCAAACAGAGAAAGCAAGGACAATCATCCTTCGCCTGTGAACAGTACCCAAAAAGGCATTACAAAAACTGCGGAAAG
Organism: Paulinella micropora; assembly: GCA_019918135.1. Classification (NCBI taxonomy): domain Eukaryota; phylum Cercozoa; class Imbricatea; order Euglyphida; family Paulinellidae; genus Paulinella; species Paulinella micropora. The sequence goes on from WBZZ01000739.1 coordinate 24,034, forward strand.
GGAGGAGGAGGCGAACCTCGAGAAAAGGATACAGATTTTAGAACACAAGCTCCTTGTATTGGCCTTAAAAAGTCACCGGCCAGACGCTTTATGCTATACGAACCTTTTTTGTGAAACATTGAATACCTTTATAAACGTTGGTAATGATACTATGGCGAATATTAATATTGTCGGCCGAAAATTTACTACGAAACACCATGCGTGGTTAGAAACTAATATGAAAAAATCATCGGGCACCTTGAAAGGAGTTAGTAGTCGGACGGATACAACGGGCATCATCACTTTAAATTTTAAATTGAAATCCGGACGAGTATATCGAGTGGACTTGTACGTTGTCCCCCGAATACCACGGATTTGTTCTTTTGTCGTACGACCAACTGGCGAACTGGCGACAATGAACGTAGTGATTGATTGCGCCGCCAAAAGAGTCATATACGGCGTAGAGCCAGGAGAAGAATATACTTTCGACTCTCTCCATGCTATTGACTCATACGAGGCCCTACACCTAGGGGTAGCATCGGAAGGGAAACAGGTGGCCATTACACACGCATATGAGGCATATATGCCAACGGACGCGGTGTCTAAAGATGGTTCAAACCTGTCAGACAAGAGAGAGGCGGAGGTCTATACGGCTACAGTCTCTACACAATGGGATAAAAAGTCGATAGACGATCTCATTGAAAAGAGGAAAGAGGAGATTATATGCATGGGAAAAAGGTGCCCATCGTTGGCGAGATTTGAAGAAGGAGCAGGGGCCGATGTATATATTACCAACGGGTATTGCTTTCACGTAAAGGTGGAAGAGAAGGACAGACAGGAGTTTATACTGAGGAGAAGGGGACGACTCCCTGATATCCCGGCAGAAGATATTAAAAGCTTTATTACCGAATTCTGGGTGACGAGCCTACGTGGCCGCGCTCACTGACAGAAGTGAAAAAGTGCCTGCGCACTCTTTTTGAAAATAATAAACCATATACGGTCATACTCCCGTACAATGAGAAGGCGATATGGGCGCAGGAGATACGGGACCGGCTTATTGATCATCCGATACCGGTGCCCTCACGGAAGCAACACTTAGTGGTGGCTTGTCGTCTCGGGACTCGTGAGCAGAGCAGTGCATACAAGCGGAAGCTCAGAGACCAGGACAAGTTGAAATTGATTCCTCAAGCATTCACATGCTTCGATGGTTTCTACACCCGAAAAGCTCCGTTGCAATATGCGAGATTAATAGATATGTTGGTAGGTCTGGCGGAGGACGACGAACCAGACACTGCCACATATGAAAAAACGGGAATGGACGATATATCAGAAGAAGAGTTGGGCTTGGAGGAGGACAGAGCACCCCTCAAGCATCACAAGAGAATGTCAGAGGAGGAGTTTAAGGCGGCGATAGACGAGAAATTGGCAGGAGGAGCAGGTACGGAGAAGGAGAAAGAGGTTTTGAAAGAGAGATTGAAGGCGAACAAAATGATGTTTGACCCCCCTCAAGCGGGAGGTGTCAAGCCGGAAGACTTCACCGCGGTTATTTGTAAAATACCAGGTGCTGAGCCTTCCCCGGCGCCACGACGGGCAAATCTGAGTATACATAAAGCAAAGATCGCAGAAGAACAAGCGCGGCAGTTACTCGATGAGGATTTCATTGAGAGATCGACATCTCCAATAGTTTCCCAACCGAGACTGGTGCCTAAACCGGGAGGAGAATGGCGCTTAACGGTTAACTATGCCCGCGTCAATAAAATTTCAGAGGAGGAACGAAATCCATTACCTACTCTTGAAGAAGGAAGGCGAGTATTGCGGAACGCCAAGCTATACTCAGTCATTGATCTGAAGAATGGCTTCTGGCAAATTCCACTGGATGAAAAGTCCAGATGGCTGACTGCATTTGTAGTAGGAATGGAGATGTATCAGTGGAAAGTACTTCCGATGGGACTCAAACAGGCCCCGGGACTCTTTCAGAAAGCGATGCAAAGCATGCTGAGTAGCAAATATGATGACCAGACAGAGGGAGGTTTCATGAGGAGAAGAGGACAGAAGGCGGGAGAGTACGCATTTTGTTACATCGATGACATTATCGTGTATTCCAATACGATGGAAGAGCACATCGACCATCTAGCAGACATTTTCAGGCGTATCAAACTATTTGGCCTGAAATGTAATTTGAAGAAATGTCAACTCGCAAAGACAAGCGTGACATATTTGGGGTACGAAATCTCTTACAATAGAGTCTCGATATCCAAAGAGAAGAGGGAGGAGATTATGAGCCGACAGAGGCCGAAGAATCGCACAGAGCTGCACTCATTTCTTGCGATGGCGCAATATTACAGCCAGTTCATACCCAATTGGGGTGCAACTCGGGCTAAGTTGGAGAGAATGATCGACTTCGGTGATTTTGAGAAGTGGGATGATGAAGCCTTAGAAGCGTACAACACGCTCAAAGATCTCATTTACAAAGATCCGAAGGATGGCGGACTCGTGCTGATGATGCCCGACTTTTCGAAGCAATTCGTAGTCGACACAGACGCATCAAAGTTCGCGATCGGCGCAGTCTTACAACAGGAAGATGAGGAGAAAAAGTTGCGCCCGATCATGTTTATAAGTAGAAAGTTGAGCTCGGCGAAGCGAAACTATTGTACGAGACAGAGAGAGGCACTGGCGGTGGTCTGCCCTCAAACGGTTGAGAGAGTATTTATGGGGTGGACCTCAGTTTATAGTAAGGACTGATCACCAGAATTTACTATGGCTGATGAATCATGAACAGACTGGCCGTCTAGCGAGATGTCAGGCATTCTTGTCATGTTTCAATTTTACAATGGTCCATCTACCCGGCAAGCGAAATGTTGTCGCTGACAGCCTCTCCAGGCTAGAGTTTCACTCAGAAGTGGCAGCTCTCGTATCATCAGCAGAAATGGAGGATCTATCCCCAGACTGCACATACGAAGTGCATCATATCGAGTCGATGCAGATGGCGAGAGGGGTCCGATATAACCGATCGGGTCTACGTCATAGCCCGCAAGGTCCGGATCATGGGATATGTTGTACAGCACATGTCCTCGAGGATGCTGAGTGGTCCTATGAAGCATATGAGAATATGAAAGCGGAGATAAAACAAGAAGAGATTAAGCAACAAGCATATGCGGAACCCCCGCAGGAGAACAAGGAGGAGTTAGACGAAAACCCTGAGAGGATAGGAGTGCAGCTAGAGGATGGGACTATCCACATAGCCTCACCCACTGCATGGAGACAGCAACAGGCTCTCGATCCTGAGTTCAAAGAGCTAATACAGCTATACAAGAACCCGAACGAGCTGAAAATGAAGAAGGAGATTAAGGAGCAACAGAAGGAGATGGGTGGAGAGACGGTCTCTTGTGGTACAAAGGCCAACACGGGCGCTATGCATCACAACCAGACAAATGGACTGTCTGGGTTCCTGAGAAACTCAGGCACATCATTTTTGTCGCTGCTCATAACTGCCCACTACTGGCGCACCCGGGCCGACAAAGAACGCATATGTTCATTTCGAGACGATTCTGGTGGAAGAAGATGAAGGAGAATATTGATGAACAGGTCAATGCATGCATCCCATGCAAGACATCCAAAACACCATTGAAGGCGAATTTTGGCCTGATCGGGACTTTTCCTTTACATTCCTAGAGTTCTTACACACTGATCATGTAGGACCTTTCCCGGTCACGACGGAAGGTTACAGATACCTTCTAACGGCCATAGACAGAGCCACCAACTATGTATGGGTGGTCCCAGTCAAAGACGTTACGGGCGAAACAACAGCCAAGGCGTTGATTGACAGGATCATCTCACAGATTGGGGTGCCCGAGAAAAATATGCTCAGATCGAGGCTCTGACTTTAATAATGAAGTCATCGACAAGCTATCTGCATATTACGGCATGAAATCGCAATATGTCACCGCCTATAACCCCAGAGCGAACGGCAAGATAGAGCGGGTGCATAGACCCCTCAAGGCCGCGCTGAAGATGTATTGTATGAAGAAGGAGAACCAAAAGGCATGGGTGGAGGCAGCATCCTCGTTTGCCTTTGCTATGAATTGCCTACCCTCTACAGCGTTAGGTGGTTCAAAAGGTTCCGTCTCGCCATACCAATTGGTATATGGGCGTGAGCCCGCCATCCCAGCCTCACTGCTGCACCCAAAAGATTCATGGGCAGATCAGGATGAGCTGTTTGGGATGAGACTTCGGGCGAAGATGGAGGCGGAGCAAATAGTACAGGCGCATAGGGAGGCGGAGCGCAGGAAGACTGATGCTGAAGGTGTCAGGCAGGCACACCTGGATCAAGTCAGATTTCAGGTCGGGGATATTGTACTACTGTACCATCCTCAGGTTCCTCAGGGAGTCAGCTCGAAGCTGTTCATCCACTGGAAAGGACAATACCAGATCATGGAACAGATGGGCCTTTGAATTATAAAATCAGGGGCAGAGGGAAAGTTCAAATAGTCAATGTACGAAGGCTGATTAAGTATGATCCCTTCCTACTTGAAGATGAGTCCGTTGATCAAGCACTCAAACGGATGGAGGCTGACTTTAAAGAGGTCCCACCAATCCGTAAGGAGGATATCTCGGAACGGGATGCCTACAGGGCACCAATTGCGGAGAAGGAGGAGGCTGAGCTGGAGAACAAGCGGGCCACCGACCGCAAAAGCGCGGCGGGGACTCAGACCTGCAAAAGGGTGGAGTCGAACGTGCCGGAAGGAAAGTTCACGGAGGCGCAAATAAGGAGAGCGCAAAATGACCTTATCTACGACCGACCGAGAAAGGCGATAAGGACGGCACGTTTGCAAAGAGTCCATCAAGAGGGGAGTGATGACGGAGATCAAGACCCTCGCGCGGGCAATGACACTCTCGTTCACCCCAGTTGGAAAGAAGGAGATGCGATTGGACATATTTCATGGGCCAAAGACGCTTTTTACTTGGTGAGGCCTGCGGCTCAACACGTAGCCGATGACACGCTCTCAGATTTATATCTCATGAGAGTCATGGCAGTACTCACAAACGCCATACGCGATCGAACCGAATTTCGACTGCGGCACAAATCATTCAACCAGTCTTACATTTCTGGAGGAGTCTGGATCCAGTGGAAGATCCTAAAGTAAGACAATACCTTCCAGTATATAAAGACGCCAAGAAACTTGAGACATGGGATGATACCATATCTCCTACAGATAAAGATCATACCGCGTGGACCATACAAGCACTACCACGAGGGGTGCTAGACATTCCTTTTGACTTGGCACAAGGCGCAATCCCTCACAAAATTTGAGACGTCCTCGAACAGTCTACCTTAGACTTAACTTTGGTTGGAGGTCCTCCACCAGGTAAAGGAGTCCGCGCGCGTAAACGGCGTCTATAGTAAGTATTTTTTTCTCTAGAAGTATTGTGGACCTGATCGATTGCGAACATAGCATTGATCCAACATCGTCCCGACAACCTTACTTAGATATTAAAGCTACTACAGCATTCATTCTTCTAGAGATTAACAAGACACAGCTGACAAAAAATAGGCATTCTATTCTCTTGCTTCGGCAGAGACAGACGAGACTGCCACGAAACAGCACCGTTACGGGATCGCTATTTGAGTGAGCGATGGTGTTTCCTGGATACGCCCTGCATTAATACCAGAATGATGATATCATTAAAGACTCGACAGTCTAATAAAAAACTGATATATTTTAATAACATGAACTGCTACACCGGATTCCATCGATCTCTACTTGTATCGGCATATCGCAAGGTTAGGGCGCACTCAACCCAACTTCGGATATAGTCGTCAGACTTGATCACCTGACACTATATTAAATGATACCGATTTATACAAGGGTATGTCTTCACAACAAGTAAATGTATTTATGGAAACCGACGACAGTTTATTACATATATATGGAAATGGCGACATTACATTATTACTCAACCATAAAACATTATACTTGGACATACTGCAGAAATATCTTATCGACAGAAGAAAGAGGAAGATTTTAATATATATACTGAATGTGCTAGAGTATATATACGATTGGTACCGGGGCAAGTATCATTGTTGTTTTATAAACGGC